>JAIPRM010009854.1:0-14307 GCA_025469315.1 Stegophylla sp. TES_Ste_2020 | reverse complement strand
TTTATGCCGCCGAATTTATTATTCGACCAGGAAAGTGACTCCGTGACCGGAAATAATTTTTACAAAATAAAAACAAACATTTTTCAGTCCATTCACGGCGGCGCGCGTCTCTGCAATAACGTTTTTCATTTTATCGCTGTTTTCTATCGCGGCACGGAGAACGACTTTACACCCGCCCTCGTCACAGGTGAGGAAATCAAACTCGCCTACGTCAGCTTTTATTATATATATATATATATATTATACTGCATTGACACGGTCCTAGACAAATCTCCGCACGTCGAAGTGGATAAATGTCACCGCACAAAAGCTCTCTTGATTCGTCGACGGTCCGCGAACGCGCGTGCGGCTCAGGACGTGTCAGCGTCGCCAGTGTTCTACGGGCGGCGGAGGGGAAAGGGGTGGTCTCGTTTTAACCGTGTGATGAACGCACGTTTCGCCACCGAGTCCGCGTCCCAATTATAATATAATATACGCCGTGGTCCGAGCCGACGAGAGAGAAAGAAAGAAAAAATTCATCTCTTCTTGAAACGGAAACGCGGAGAGAGAAATGGCCGGATTAATTTTTAACCGCCCTCCGTCCAATCTCGTTTCGGCTTTTTTTCTATTTCGTTTTCCCGCCCGAAACGTAGTCGTTTAAATAACTCACGCACGGCCTCGCCACAGTGTAACGGCCCCGCGATATCATCAGGAACTTTCGTTTCGTCAAACAGTCACAGTTTACAAGGCGTGTGCGGATAAGAGATTTAGAAAAAAAGAACTAAATAAAAATGCGCATGATTAATAATAATTAGTTTACTAAACAAACACTCGATCACTATGTATTTAAAATTAAACGAGACATTTTTTCAAAATAGTTATAAGACAAAAATTCTGGTGTATATCATATCAAAATATAAAATATTACTTTATTTTCACTTGACGTAACGGTAACTCACAAGTTAAAAATCAAAAACTAGACAATAATTTTTCTTGTATATAATTAGATGTTAAAACGTTTAAAAAAATAAAAAAAATGTTCTTTAAACATTGAAATAATCGTTTATATAACTTAACGTCTATATTGGAGCTTAACATATTTCGAAGGTGCTGTAAATAATTTTTGGGGGTTCTAAAACATTATTTTGAAGCTGCTAAGTATCCCCCGAAATCCATCATTACTTGCGGAATATTATTTTCGTAGACGCTGTTAAAAGAGAGAATCTGCGCGCAGTCAATAATAAACGTTTTTAGTCTCGGGGTAGAATTGGGGGGAGGCTTAATTTTGTAATTATTAACCGGTTACGGGCGACACAAAATTGAAATTTAGTTTTCCGTGTAAAATTAATTTTTCATCAAACAAAATATACAATATTGGCATTTTTTTAAATACAAAAATAATTAACGACTTTCGATGTTATATGAAATCTATACAAAACAGGTTTTAGCCATCAATTTAGTCCAATACAGTTACCAAATAATTAGTTATTGAATAAAATAAATAACCGCGTAGTTTCTCTGACTATCTAATTATTGGCAAAAAAAAAAAAAAAACCTGTACGTATATGCGCCTCACTAAAGAACAAAAAACAATTTTTTACAAAAAAAATGTAATATAACCTTAATTAGGAATATGTAGAGAGATATAAATTATGTATAAATTAATAAATAAAAAATATACAGTGTAAAACAAATAGTAGTTTTTAAAACCTCGAATTTTTTTTTATATATTATATCAAATAGTTGAACACCTCCCGGGTAAATCCAGGTAAACTAGTTATATTTTAAAAAATGATAAAATAAAAAGCCATTCAAACAGTTATCATGTACCTGGTATCCCGGCCGTATACCTTTTCCTCCAAAAATCAGATTCCATTTTCCTCCACAGTCTTTTTCCTCCACATCCCTTTTCCTCCAAAAATCAAATTCTATTGTCCTGTACTGTCTTTTTCCTCCACTTCACTTTTCCTCCGAAAAATAGTATATGAAACTTTCTTGTGTTATCGTATACATAGCTGATATTGTTATGCTACTACACTATAATATTATAGTAAGTATGCATTTTGAAAAAAATGATTGGTATGTTCTAATATCGACATTGTAGATGTCGGCTCAACGTTCGTATAAAAGTTAATAAAGCACTAAACGATAGGAGCTAAACTAAATGGAGAAATTCACCATTGATAACGTGCATGCCCAAGTATAAAAGAATGTTCCATAGCATAACTATTTTAGACTGCTATTTACTGCTTAAAGGTTAGTTAAGTCTCCCACTAAACAATTTTTATACTTCATGTTCTTATATCTTATTATTAAATATTTCAAGAGAATTAACGTTTGGTATAACGTGTAAAGATATATAATTCAATTTCAGATGCAGGAGGGGGGAAGTACAGGGGGCCTGTCCCACCCTCGCTTATATCATATACAGTTTTTCAAAATGTTCGTCCATTTAAATAATATAGCCGTAGAAAAAAATTAATTTGGAGGAATATGGAAAGTGAAGGAGAACGGTATTTTATTTGTGGAGGAAAAAGAATTTTCTTTTTTTTCTTTTGGAGGAGAACGGACAGTGGAGGGAAATGGTCCCGCCCGGTATATCCCGCGGTATATCAGGTAACCCGGTCTCGCCTGCAGTCTCGAAACGATTGTTTGTTCTGGTTTTAATATAATTAATATTGTTTCATATGGAAATCGTACAATATACAATATGTATTTGCATCCCCTCGACGTGCGGAGACCGGACGCCGCCGCCGCCGCCGACGACGACGACGACGACAGAATATAGTATGGCCATGAAACCTAAATGAAAACTTTGTCGAGCATAATAAATGAGTTGTTGTCATCCGTTCAGTGACGACGACGGGTTTAGGATTTCGTTTCGCTTTGAATATTTTAAAGCTGTTTTCCCGACGCCCACCGCCCACGTCGTCGTCGTGTGACATTGATAAACACAAGATCGCAAAGTTATTCACTTCGGCGGCGAGGGGAAGTGATGAAATTATGACGGAGAGACGACGACAATGCTATAAAACCGTTCTCGTTAAAACAACTTTCGCGCGGACACCGTGGAGTATTTAATAAAACATAATAATATAAACCGTTATATTGTGCGCACGTGAACCGCCGACATCGATTGTGTCCGGGGGCGGAAAGTTATATTACCAAAAATATTGTTATTTTATTCGGAGGAAACGCGTGGCGATTAGTGGGCTAAAGTGTCGTTCATAGGCGTAGTACATGTTATAAATTGTACCGTGGAAGTCGCTGTCACCCGCAACACCGAACGTGCCAATCATTTTATGCGTATAGTAGTAGTTTGCGTCTAGTAGTGAGTACGCGAGAGCGGACAAAATTTGTTTGGTGGTTTTCGACCTTTTTCGATTCTGGTCACATCTTATCCGCCGCTATAATTCACGACACTATGCAGGGCGATTTTTTAAGCGTGCTCGCCTCCCACTTTTTGCCGTAAAAATGTGAGAATTTAGATTTTTTTGAAATGCTCAAGTCACTATATAAAAGCCATTTTTTCCATGTCATCTTGAGAATGTCGTGTGGAGATACAAAATTTTATTTTTTTCAAGTGGTAACTCCCTATTTTGACTGCGGAATTTAATTTTCGGGTTATTTTTCTGTGAATTTTTCGGTGCATTGAAATCATCGAAATTTGAACGAATAGTTTTAATGTTAAGGAATAAATAGTGTATAATTGGATTTATAATATTTTGTTAATTAGGTACGGAGGATGGAGGAGACAGCTGATAGGCGAAAAAGATATTATTATTATTATTATTTTTTTTTCGTTTGGAAAAACTGTAGAAAATTAGCACTTGAGCTGACTATGCCCGATATTAATAATAATATTATTATTAAGTTTTAATAAAGAATGTATCCGAATAGATTCATTCCTCCGCCCCTCCCCCTTTCTAGGATTGCACGTCATCCAGGTTGAGAATCACTGGTGTATGCCAAAAAGCGATTCGGTCGGCACTGCAACTGTCACCAGATGGCCTCTCGGCATGTCGTTGTTATTCGGAACAAAAAAAACAAAAAATTGTTATTTAATCGCACGCGAATTCGAAGAAAAAATAAACGTTTCGAATTACAATAATTTATTATACGTCTCTCGTGCGGCTTTGAACGGGGAAAAAAAGCAGGTAGAATATAAATTACACGAAAGCACTGTTACTTTAATTTTAATTTTTCGTTCGTGATTAACCGAGTTCATTACAATTACGTACGAGTATAATATATTATTATTATTTTGCTGTAGGTATATTTCATTATATTTTCGTACATAATATTCGACAACAATGGTTGTTACAGTTACATTACATTTTTTTTTCCTTCAACATTTGCATAGGTTTACGCATTATATTTTGCGGTCGAACAGTTCCACATACAGGATGGTTTTTTTTCTGTTTTTAATATTTATTAAGTCGATTAGTTTTCATTCAAATTTTAGATTCTGAACGAAGTCCATACATATTATCAATGTCCTTCTTCGTCGAGCTCGTTTTCGTCAAATTTCACTTTGCATTTTTATTCCAATACACTATTAACGGTTTTTAGCGAATTATCGCTAAATGTAACGCATTTTTGAGATTTCATTATAGTAGATGAACGTCTTGCCAACAGCAGTCGTGCACGATGTGTACTACGAAACAATCGCGGCGAATACTTGTTTTGTAATAATTGCGACGCAACGCGTTTTCAAAACGACTATACATATATATATATATATATATATATATATATATATACGTATACTGAATATTGCACGATCGAATAACGATCGTAATAAACGTACTATAATACGAGTAGAAAATGTTTTTACCCATTGTCGGCGCGCCGAGGGGGGGGGGTTGTCTATTCCGCGTCCGCTCGCGAAAACCTCTCCAGTGTGCCAAGTCATTTACATCAGAAACGTTAGAGCCCCCGTTTCTCCGTCCTTGGCATCCGTACAATCGGCACTTTTTCTCCCCCCCTTTATGTCTTTTTCCTCGCTTTTTTTTTTTGTTGCTCAGCTCCGCGTCGTCGTTTGTTTTTTTCTTTCTTTCTTTCTTTTTTTTTTTTTTATGTCTCCGCGCAGCTCGGAAACGACGTCGCCGTCGCCGCCGCTCTCAAAGGCAGCAAAACACACTGGCCGAATTTAATCAAAACTCACCCTGGGGGTTGCGTCACCACGACTGGCTATGGCTCTCTTATACGCTCGTATATGATTCGGCGATGGCGGCATCTGCCAAGACGCGTTTGTGCGGGCATAGAGACACGAGTATTATATAGTCGTCGGCCGGACGTCCGGTGCGGAAGTTTTGTCGTCGTCGTTCGCCAACGGACGAGAAGTCGAACACATAAACGTTTGCTGCTGTGTGTTCGTTTTTCCTGCGCGACGACGACAAGGACGATGCGATGGTACACTTCGTTCCAGGGGTGCCATTTTGGGAAGGAGCAGGGCAGGGTGTACGTTCGTACCCCTTTGATTTTCAACAACTTCCCAGTGGTCCGAGAACGAAAATGAGAATCTAACATCATTCATATGTATCAGAAGCTATCGATTTGTTTTCTACAATCTAAATAAACACCACCAAGTTGTTCGTTAAGTTTTAATTAAGTAAAAATTGAAACTGTATTTTATTTTTTCGATTCTAAGTAGAGTGAAAATGCCAGTGATTTTACAATTTTTATTGGTATTTTTCCTTATTCCTTTGTTTTTCCAGTAGAAACAATATTGTTCGAACAACGTTTCGATCCGTACCAAATTCATTTCTTCCTGTAAACAATATTTTGGGTGGTTTAATTTATTCGTACATTTTTATTTATTTATTTTTTTGTTTTTTCATTGTATATAATATAAATATACGTATATACATATATTTACCACTAATCACAAAAAAATAAAAATATTTTTAATTGTAATTTAATTACAGTGTTGCCTTGTTAATTATGAGAATTTTTCTGATATATATATATAGACTTATACATGTATAAAATGTCTCTTTTGTAAGCAAATTGTTATCACCTCGGAGTGTCGCTTCTATAATTTTACACCATAGATTAATATAGAGGGGCCGTTATGTATCTTTCCCATACAAAATGAGTGAAGAGCAAAAGGTGGTGTATATTTTACAACTTAACCACGTATAAAAAAAAAAAAAATAAATTATTGTATCACGGAGAGTACAAAATATTGTATAAATGTGATAATACGATATCATTTTTCAAGTTTTCGATATTTTTTTCCATAGATTTTCATTTTCTTTATTGAATACAGGGTGTATCACAAAGATCTGACTATTTTACATTGAAATTGCATTGAAATATGTCAGATGTTTATGATACACCCTGTGTATGGTTTGCATCACTGTCATTAACGAAACAATAATTTTATATCTGTAAAGTGGCCAACTTGTAAAATGAACACCTTTTGCGCATCAACATTTCGAAAGATTGGCGGCTTCTCCTCTATATTATTCCACCGTTGGAACAACACGATCCAAGATTCGCGGCGGCGACGACGACGGACGAACGTCCGACCGGGGAAAACGTATTTCCAATTGGCCGTATTGAGATTTTCGCGGAACGCGTTGATAACGCGACTATACGCGCACGCGATACGTCCCGCGAGGATAGGCGCCACGCGAATAAAGTGCAATAACGAATGGTGCGCTCATAAAATACGTTTCGTCTTTAATAATTCCGACACACGTGAATAACAAATTTCGTACTATTCCTGGAGGAAAAAAAAAAAAAAAAGAAAAAAAGACTACTCGGTATCGCTCCGATACACGCGTGTAACTTACGCGTTTATAAATTTATTATTAGGGTTCGGGCACGGAGTTTTAGTCTAATTTCCAGAATATACAAATATATAGTATAACCTAGAAAATATGTTTATCCACGCCCATGGTAAATATTATTCGGACGTAGGGATGTATTTTGTTTTGTTTTACTAGTCAAAAAAAAAAAAAAAAAAACCATGCGTTCGTATAACGTTTAAATTATTATGTGTACGAGTTTAGAAATTGTCGACTTTTACATCGTATTATCTTTAAGTTTTACGACGGTTTTTAGTTTTTATTCTCCAAACAGTTTTCGATGTAGTAAAATGCGTCCAAAAGTTATATGAGCTCATTTTCTGCATCATAATTTAGCTCTCGATTGTATTGTGAAGTTTTATAAAACTACGGGAAAATCGAGTAAAAATTGGATTTTAATAATGTCCACTATTGTTAGTGATTTGGTCATAACTCAAAAACTACTAATAAATTTGCATTTTTGGACTCGTTATCCGCAATAGTGAAAATGAATTTGATCCCTTATCAGATCAATATCTGGTTATTTTTGTCAGTTTTTATCGAATAAAATCTTAAATTTTTGATTATAACAGCTGAAAAGAATGCATAACACCGTAATATATATATATATATATATATATCTAACGGTATTGAAAGAATCTTAAAAATTCAGTTTTCAACTTTCATCATTTTGAAATTAGAATTTATATAAAACTAATCATTTTCATATAAAATAAACATTTTTTCCTATCAAAACATTAAAAAAAATATATAAAATAAAAATTTTGTTTAAAACTTTTTTTTTCCCCGAATAATTCCTTTTTTTGTATTTCTTAGCGCAGTCATATTTTCTTAAATTTTTAACTGAACGAATACAACGTTATAAACGTTTAAAATCATAATCCAAATACAAAACGATTTTTTTTCCATTAAATATTCAATTCGTTGTTTTTAGAATTGAAAATAGTTTAAAAGTTCGTTCGTTTATTGGTCAACTTATACTTTCGTTTTGTTGAAAGCAGTCGAATCGATTTTGAATTTCAAAACATATCAAAATTTATCACTTTATTCATTCTGTTAGGTAATCGGTTTTTAAACACTCTTACTCAACATTATAAAACCGACAATAATTGCGGTTTTCAATAGTTAATTAAAGCTTTACTCGGTTAAGTTCACAGTTCACAAGAATTGACCTTAAAAATTGTGTTTATAGAATTTGTTACCGTGTAAAACGTGTACTTACATTGTATATAACGGGTGCGTAATTTTTTAGAACATAATTTTTTTTTTTTTTTTTTCATAATAATTATGAAAATTTAAGAGCATACTGAAACATTTTTGCAACCTATTAATATATATTTTATAAGAGTATGTTTCTTAGTTTTTTTTTTTTTTTTTTAAGGCGTATAAATCCAAACCCTAATAATAATTAACAGTGTGCACGACGACGTCGACATAACATACTAACATTAACGTCGTCAATCGTATAAAAAATATTCTACGCGGTGTTCCGTTTATGTGAACAAAATAAATATTTCTCCATTATCGACCACACTGTATAATATATATGTATGTATGGTCATTGGAGTTGTGAAATTTATGAGACAACTTAGCAGACTTAGAGCTTAGAGACGGATTGAACATCGAACAAAATCTATAGGCTATAAAAAGGTTTAGAGTGGACAAAAAAAAAAAAAAAGAAAAAAAATCGTCGCCGGATATCCATGTCGTGAGGGCGAAAAAAAAATGGCGGCGATTTTATCCTGTTTTTTTTTTCGCTCGGGAAACTTTGAAACGAATTGGGGACACATTCGAACGGGTGGTGTGTTGAAAATCGTCTTACTCCACGCATGAATAATCCAAGTGTTCCGGCGGCGGTGGCGGCAGTTCGTGATTTTCCCGTGGGGGGGCGTCCAGGGGCATTTTGACGAACGGCGATTTGTAACAATGTAACCAGTGTAGTGACGACGGTGGGATTTTTATAAATCTCAAATTCGCCGCGTTAAAATAACGCCCGTAAATACCACGGTTGAGTTTTGTACCGGGGGTTTAGATGTTTTTAACTGTTGTTCCAAACGGATTTTTAAGCACCCGAATTGATCAGACGGGGTTTTGTTTTTAAACGCTCAAAACAAAATGTGTTTTAAATATAGCATAAACAAAACGAAAACAGGTGTTTCGAACAGAAAAAAAAAAAACGTTTTCTATTTATTAGTCATTATATAATAATATAAATATTTTTTTTTTTTTTTAACAATCAATTAGTGTGAGGAACTCACAATGTATGTGAAAATAATAGTAGAAAGTAACTTCTTTAAATTTGAAAATAACGACCAAACATGAAATGTAAAAATGTATTTATGAATTTTAACAATGGAATAAGTAAATAAACATTTCCCAAAAAAATGATTATCCAACCTACTTGTTGTACTTTTGGTCGCTGAATACAATAATTATTATTGATGTTATACGATATGTACCTAATGGCTCATATAATAACACACTTTATTATATTTGAAGAACTTTAAATTTATAATCATAATTATATAATAAATTATAAACCTTTTTTAAATAAATTCGTTTTTTCTGCCGGATTTTTCGTTCAGCTCACAGACTAGTGGCTACAAATTATTTTAATATCAGTGCTACCTTACGAAACCGTTTGAAAAAAAAAACGTTTAAATCATTAATTACTAATCACATAGACGTTTTCATAGCTTAAATTAAGTAAGTTAAATGAGTTTAAATATAAGTAGTTTTATATTTGTGTAAACATACGAAATTATGTTTAAAACGGTTAGAAAAATCACGTTTTAAACGCGTAAAAACGTATTTAAAACGATTAAAACCGTTTTTGGATTTTATTTTTTTTTTTTGTCAAAAATAATCATGATTTATGCTTATTATCTATATACATATATCATCAACTATGATGGTTTATACCGTAATTATTCAGGTATGCGTCGGTATAGGTATTCGCGATATGAAATGAATTTCGGCGTCTAAACAATTTCTTAATAATAATAATAACAACCACATTCTGTGTGTGGTGTATGTGTATGCGTGTAAAATTAATCAAATCGTTGCGCGAATGTAAAAACAAACACGAAACGGAATGCGTTTTCGTTATAACGATATGTTATATTGAATTTCGTTAATACGTAATAATAATAATTATAATAATATATCGCGTATCGCATGTATTCGTCGTAGGGTCGGGGGAAAGGGCGGACCGTGCGTGTGTGTTCGTTTTAATTAAATTATGTATTTCGTTAGATCCGCGAACAAAACATCACGTTACACGATTCGTCTTGGAAGTCTGTAAATATCGAGGGAAATAATAATTGTACCGCGTGCGCAGTACGATGTGCCTTATGACGTGCCACTAGGAATATCCCCCTCCTCCCCGACGAATGTTTCCGGGAACAAGGAATATATATATTCCTCCAGAAAATTACTAATACTTTTCATGGATATGATTGTATGTAAGACAGCAACAAAAATAGTATAAAATAGAACAGTTTGTAGTAGTTGGTGTAATTTATTTCACACCTGTTGACTTTTACTATGCTTTTTGTTAACCAACACGATTTTGGTATGCAATATATTTTAGTATAAATCAATTATTTAAATCAAAAATATATATACCATATACTAAAATAACTTGAGATTTATCTAATACATATTAAATGTGTTTTTTTATAATTACACAAAAGTCTTATTATTCTCCAGTCAGTAATATTTTTGATATATATATATATATATAACATTTTCATTCGGATCAATCACAAGTATAAGTTTAATTTAGCGTTTAAACGTATTTTGAACTATATTAAAAAGAAAAATATTATTTTCCCCATAAATTCTTGGTCTTTGGAATTTCCCGGACATTCCAAGTAATTGAATTTCCTGGAATTTGACAATCACTAGTTGTACCGTTTTGAAATTGATTTTTAATCTGAGTTCTGTTTTTAATACACTGTAATAATGGTATTTTTTTTTTTTCATTGTTAAATAATATTATTGTTATTTTATTTTTAATCATTATCAAAAAAAAAAAAAGCACTAATTATTTAAGTAAAATTGTTTCTCCTAAATATTAATCACACTAACATGTCTAAATAGCTTTTAATTAAGGTCATTAAAAGGACGCAAGCCACACCTGCAAATATTTAAACCGAAAATGAGTTCCCGAACACGTTTTAGTTGTGCTACAGTAAAACCGTGGTGTTAGAGATATAAATTTGTAAAAAAAATCTTTTATAGCTTTCACACTATCGAAATAAAATATTTGGAGCGAAATCTGCGGAAATCAATGAACATATTATTATACGAATAGGGTAATTATAGTGGTCGACAGAACTGGCAACACTGATCGCGTGTGTCCGAGGGTAATGCGTTTAGTAAGGTTATCAAGAACGTATATATATATATATATATAGGGAAGTGTACGTTTATTATTTATTTATTTTTTCAAATCCAGTATTTATGACTTTAATCGGTGTTTGTCGACATTTTTCAATTACGTGCGTTCTTTTTTTTTTTTTACGAAATCCCCATTCGCTCTTCTTTTCGCACCATGAACTGACGAACTGACTTTTTCCTCAATTATTTGCGCTATTATAGAACTTGCCGTGACCTACACGGGGTATAACACAAATTCGGATCAAGCGCAACCAGGTTTTGGTTCAGGGGACCACTTTATAACCGCATCAGATTTTTTGAAAATTGCTGCTTAAGGTAATTTACTTTGCGTGGACTAAATCAATAAACATTTAAGCCCCCCCCCCACTAAATGTTTTGTCTTACTCGCGCTAATGCAACGAATATAACAACGAAAAAGGATTATTCATGGTTTTGTTTTTTTTTTTTTATACAAACCCTTCACTACGGTAATTATTCTCGAGTCCTTGTGTAATATATTAAGCATATTCACTCCGTTTTTTGCCTGTAAAAATGGAAAATTGTGGATTTTTTCCCGCGGGGGTTGTTTAATATCAGATAAATTTTAATTAATAATTTAATAATTAATGATAGACCATGATTATGCGATTTTTTTCAACTTTCATAATTGCTAATGCTAATTCTACAAAACTTCCCTCTTTCTGTGCTATATCTCTATACCCGTGATAACTGCACAACAACAGATAGAATCATAGTGAATAACTCGAATACAAAATTCAAAATAATTCTATACAAAACTTGAAATAAAATAATATGTGAGCATGGCGGATCGGGACGTGGAGCCCGTGTGAATCGCACACCCAACACTACAGTAAATCTAGGTTAGGTTAGGTTAGGGTAGGCGGCGGTGTGTGTAGCTGGTAACTGGTCGTCGACTGCAAAAATGGCGAACACGGCGTTTCGGTTATGCAATTTCGGTACACGTTTTGCTAATAATGATAATATAATAACGTTATTAATTATATAATGTGTCATGCGTACACGAAAGTTATATAATGACGTTCACGGTTAATGATTGCAATTACAATCATACGGTAATAACCCCGTATAATTACGCCGTGGCTATAGGGGAAGTCTACGCCCTCGCACGGTATTTATTTTGTTTTTTTTTTTTTTTTTTCATTCTCCTCCATTTGGTCGTCTGTCACGCGCGGCCACGAATTACGGCTCGTTACCAAGCGAATAGCAATTCGCCATATCCGTATGACCTGCGCGTGCTTTGGTGAAATTAACATATCATATTACAGTAGAATCCGTTAGACGGCCCGGGGACACGAAAGGTGGGGTGATCTATTTGTCCCAATTATTATCCGACCGTTCTGAATGATTGCTGGAAAAATTTCTAAGTCCATTTTTATAATATACAGACATACCCACTTCATACATCCATTTAAAAATTATTATAAGCAGTTATACGATTGCTCGTAAAATATTATTTCATTAACCTGACTCATTATTATATTTATTACAAATCAGTTAATTCGAGCCAAAAAAAAACTTGAACTAAACGTTATCGATGAACTCTGAACGTAGGTTAGTCACAGTACGTTGTGGATGGGAGAAGAACAAAAATGATTTATAAAAATATAATACCTAATAACGACATATAATTAAATTGAATAGAGATTAGATAGTAACAGTTTAAATATAGTAGCATAGACTAAAAATGGGGGGAGGCTTGGGATGTTAGCTACCCCGAAATCCATTAAAATCCATCTTGATCATTTCCTAAATTCCATAAGGTTAATACTAGTAGAAGTAAAAACGAAACAAATTATAATGTTGGTTCCTACCCCGATTCCGCCAGTTGAAAGTAGGGATGTACAGGTTACATCATCTAGTTAGACACTATATTGTATTTGTCCCTTATAGTCTGTCCGCAATAAATGAAGTTAAATTGCCTAAAACGAATTTACCGTTTTCGTTCGGAACTCTTCCAATTTGTGTCCCATTAAGCGGGTTTTCCAATAATTAAGCTGGCACTGTATTTGCACGTCACTAATAACGCGTGTAAAATATTGTAATTATCGATTGACATTTATTGTGCCGGCGGCGTTCAGATTTAATTGACATTAAATGCTTGTGCAGATAATATGACGTGTTGAGTGATTATTATGACTGTCAAACCTTTACGGATATTATACGTAAGATGCAAGACGTGGCAAAAAGCATCGTTGGAATACATATACAATAGTGTGATAGACATTATGAAGTCCCAGAATAAACAAGATCACAGAATGGTGTGAAACCATAGTGAAATTCTTGCTTTCATATTATTATTTCCTTTATTTCTATATTCTGGTTTTCTGTTTAAACTCTAGAAATAGTCTTTAGGTTGGTACTAACCAATTTCGAAATAAATGTAATCTCGCGGAAAAATCTATCTAGATAAATATGTTTGGATAAACGAAATTTTCATTTTCAATTTTAATAATAAATGATACCTAATAATATTAATCTCGGTATAATATTATTATTATTATCAAAAAAAAAAATAAAAAATAATGATAATAATAAATAAAAAACATAGGCGCAATTAGAGGGGGGCTTGAAAGGGCTTAGCACCCTCAAAACTACTCATGACCCCCCCCCAAAAAAAAAAGAAGAAACGTTTTTCAAGTTGCGCCAATGTACACGTTCAAAGGTTAATACTCAATAATAAAATTTTTAAGAAACTTATACATATATATAAAAATAGAATGAAACAAATAAATAGTAAATTAAACAATTGTGCTTCTTAATTTAAATCATTTTTTCTATTTTTTGACTATATTTTCTTAACCTGATAATGATTTTTGAAATCGAAAAAAGGGTCTTTAACGGGGGAAAAAAAAAACGTTTATATTACTCCCGGCTAAGTTTTAGATTCTGAACAAAGTGAAGAAGCTAGTGTTTTTACAATGATGTTTATTTTTTTTTTTATTTTTTTTTTTTTCTGTGAACACTTTTTCGTATAGAAATACTTGTCCAAAAGTTTCGATCAATAACTTTTTGAAACCGGATTCGCCTCTAGATTGTACTTTAGAGAGGTCATTTTTTGAATTTCTCAATTCTTCAATTTTTTTTT
>JAIPRM010009853.1:0-14307 GCA_025469315.1 Stegophylla sp. TES_Ste_2020 | reverse complement strand
TTCGTTCAGAATCGTTTTACTGAAGAAATGATTTATCGTTTCTTTAAAATTTAATACGCCCGTTAAGAGAATACCACCCGTCGTGCGAAGTACACCCATCGTGCGAAGTATGTCCGGCTTTTTTTACCATGATGTTTATTTTATTTTATTTTTCTCTTTCTGGAAACACTTTTTCGTATAGAAATACTTGTTTAAAAGTTTCGATCAGTATCTCTATAGAACCGTAATCGTATCCAGATGGTACTTTAAAAAGGTCATTTTTCCAATTTCTTAATACTTTTCCCAAAAACGGGGAAAAACTGTCGAAAAATTGATAAAAGACTGCAAAATACGCAATTACTGAAATTTCCGTTGAATATCGCTATCGAAAAAATTGGGAGATATGCGACGTGGAGTCGCCCAAACACCCGGTAAATTAACCAGCATTTGTAGACCGCAAGTAGACAAAACGAAGGTAGACTAACGAAAACCAAAATTCATGGGGGTAGCAATTTTGTTTTTTTTTGGGAGATGGAATATGCAAATTTTAAAACTAGGCTTGCGATTCGTTGGAATTGAGTGCTAAATATCTGCACAGTTTCATTATGGATTTTCCATTGGAGAGGGTAGGGAGGCTGGCCAAACGTACGTGAATTCCACTATATACTCGTATTATACAAATAATTAAATTTAGCTATCACAAAAGAAAAGAGTAAGAAAATGCTCCAGGGCTTCAAAATTCTAAATACGATTGTGCGGCTCGCACGATTTTTGTGAAAAAAAGTAATGATCCTCTACCCAAAAAAGTTGAAGACCCCTGCTCCAACGTAAATAAAAAATAATTGGGATATCCGATTTTTACGAAACTTGGAACATAGATAGAGAATTACAAAACATATATTTTAGTGTAAGAAAATTTTTACGGACGAATAATTGAAAGTTTTATAAGATTTTGATTGGAAAAAAAAATTGGATAAAATACTGACAAATAACTAAAAATAGTAATTCTATGAATAATTTACTATAAATAAAAATTTACATAGATTACAATTAATTAATAGTATTGGATTACTATTGGACATTTGAAAAATAGCGATTTTAATTCGACTGTATTATTGAAAGATAAAATCAAATCTTTAAATAGTTCAAAACCCAATATTCCCATAAAAACATCAAAATGTCAATAACACTAATTACAGAAATGTTGACGATTTATGAATTTTTTAAAATAGATTTTCATTTATTTTTATAAAGACATTTATTACTTAACACACTCACGCACGCACGCCCACACGTACACACACAATTGTCGAGTACCCAACACTATTAAATAACATTTATTAAATATAACCTAATCGACAGTTATTATTATTGTATATTGATTGAAGCTCCGCTCAGAACGTTTTATTGAAGAAATGATTAATCGTTTCTTTAAAATGTAATACACTCACCAATATTATCCCACCCGAGGAACGAAGAACACATAAGCGAAGTATGACTGGCCTTTTTTTATTACAAATAAAATATGTGCCGAATTGTAATTTCTTAAATTAAATATCTGTAACTTAAAAATTGGTCTAATGCACTTTTTGGATCACTTTAATTGTCCGAAAACGTGAAAACAGAGGTAGGTGTATACCTACATAAATAAGTACCTATATACAAAATAAATAATAAAACTAATACACTCTGCGTTTTGTTCAGAATCCAAAAAGAATGTTAGAAAATCGTTATAATTTAGTTTACGAAATTGTTTTTTACATTATTTCAAAATATCATAAATGGTATAACCGTATGCCGTATAAGTATGACGTTTATGAAAGTAATAATTTGTAACGATGACAGAGATTCTTAAATTATAATAAAATACGAGATGACCTAAAAAAAAAAATTTAAACAAACAAGGTCAAGGTGAAAAAAATAACGTGACTTATATTGTTATTATAACAATAATTTTAATAATATAATAATTGATGTTGCATTCAAAAATATATGGATTAAACTTTATTACGGCCGTAATCACTATGAATTTCGTTTCTCCCATTATAGGTGAACAATGTTATAACCCCTCCAAAACATTCCATATATTAAATATAATGTAGTCAGTAGTACCATTCAAAATTTTGTTTCCTATTGGAAGTAGGTATGTGTTTTTAATTTGTATGGCCACTTATCGAGCTACTCATTGATAGATTTTTAAGCAGATAAAGTAAATACTAAACTTAAGGTGCTTTTTTTTTTTTTTTTTTGTTTGCGTAATTTTATGTAAAGCTAACGAAGTCCATCTATTTTTAAGATTTTTAGACATATAAGTGAGTGAGGTCATGTTAAAGTTTCAGTATTAAATATCAAGAGTACTAAATTTTATGAAATAAAAACTTACAAAAAAATAGAAATTTCCAATATTTTTAAATTCTATACTCAGTTTAAAATTGATCAAATAGTTTTGAAAATCCTCATGACTATTTTTAATAGTTAGTAAATGTTTCAAGTTTCTAGCATTAATATTTTTTTGAATTTAAGTTAAAAACAATATAAAATTTTATAAAATTTCCGGTTACGGCATGTTTTACCATTTTTTGTCATTTTTTCGTAAGTTTTCCCTTATCTAGAAAAAGTCTTGAGGATTTTAAAAAATTGGTTTTTAAAGTACTATTTTGGTGTAATTTCTGAAATTTCAGAAATTTTTTTAATAAAAAATAAGTAATCGAAACTTTTGGACAAGCATTTTTGTACAAAAAAGTGTTTACCGAAGGGGAAAATTAAATAATAGTAAAAAAAAATCTGGACATACCTCGCATACCATGGGTATACTTCGCTTTCCAAGTGGGATATTCTTATTGGAAGTATTGAATATATTTTAAAGAAACGATGTATCATTTCTTTGATCAGGTTTTCTAATAACATGTGAATTATTGCATATTTTTTGTCTTTCATAAATTTTAATTAATTTTTTTAAATTATACTAACCTATTTATTATAATTATTTGTCGTTAAAAAAATGAGCATGCTGTTTAAAATGTAAGCGGTAATATAAATCGAAGAAAAAAAAACAAAGCTTATTAAGAAATGAAGTCGCATGTCAAAAATTTACAAAATTGGGAGCCGTGAATCAAAAAAGGTTGAAAACCGCTGTGGCGCTATACTACCGTTATAACTGACACCTATTGTGATGACCAGTAATCAGTATGTTCTACAATTAATTATCATAATTCATTGGTACCTTTTTTTCTTTACAATAAACTTCTACGACTTGTGAATTATTATTACTTATACCGAATATAAGTTCTAAAGAATGATTATAAATAATGTGTATGTGTGTGTGTGTATTATATAGCATAAGCTAAGTCAGTTAAGTGTGTGTATATATACATATACATATATGTATATATATTTATAATATAGATAATAATTATAATATTAGGTTAGGTTAGGTTAACCTAACAGAATTTACTAAATTGACAATTATTATACATTATGAATTTTCTATTTTTCAAATAACCATTAAATTTGCTACCCTTAATATTTCCAACCCTAGGCGTCTGCTTACTTTCCTTATTAATAAACAAAAATCTGCAATTTTTAAAGTAATTTTGAAAAAAATTAAATTTGCTTTAGTAAATTATTATCACTTAAAAAAAAAAAAAAGTAAAGTAACGTTAATTAAAGTAAAGTAAAGTAAAGTATAGACAAGAAAGCCGAACATACTTCGCACCACGGATATTCTTCGCTCTTTTGGTTAGATACTCTCGAAGGGTGTGTATAATTTTAAAGAAACGATAAATTATTTATTCAATAAGACGATTCTAAACGATAGTAGTCAATAATATAAAGAATAATAGTCGTCATTTTCAATACACTTATCAAGAATATCTGACCCAAAGAGTGAAGAATATCTGTGATGCGAAGTATGTCCGGCATTCATATCTATAATTACTTTGCTTTACTTTACTTTACTTTTTTTTATCTAATAAATAAAGAAAAAAAAATTAAATGAGAAAAAAAAGAAGAAAAAATAAACATTATTGTAAAAACATTAGTTTCTTCATTTCGTTCAGAATCTAATATAAAATATGGATACTTCTTGTTAATATTTTTTGTCTATAGATCAACAGTAATATTAAATAACTTTTCATTTTTCAAAATACTTGTTCATTCACTAAATTAATTGAATAAAACAATTTCATATCACAAGTTTATAAACTGTTTAATATAAATTTAAGTAAAAGAAACGTTTAAATTAAAAAACCGAGATACGTAAGAAGGAAAGTCTATAACACATTCTACTCAAACCAAATTTATAGTTTCTATAGAATCAAACTTGTATCTAGAAATCTTGAATTATATCTTTATGAATTTATGATTAGGTGACTTACTGTACTTTGAACATAATCCACAGGTGGTGGACTTGGATAAAATGAAGCCAATGCTTTTGTTTCTCTTTCAAAATCATCGTCTTCGCCTAAAGCTGATTTCCGTCTTTTCATAGAGGGCGATGAAATTTTCGCAGTTTTCCCTACAGTCATGTTTGATGCTTATTTCACAATAATCACTATTTTTTTTTCTCTCAAGTTACATGAAACATAGTTTGATAAGAGAGTTCGAATACGGACGACTGAGTGGAGACTATTATTATTGGCAAGTATAAGTAGTGCACAAAAAGCGGAGAGAACAAATTGAATAATCGCCTTAAATTGGACTACACTGAGCCAATGATGAAACCTACGCTTGTTACTTTACAGGATAAGCCGCATGTCGAGTGTAAAAATTCCGGCATTAAAAGGTATTAAACATCAGAAACGTATAAATAAATGCTAGTTCGTTATGTACTGCTCATACGATAACCAAGGTATGACTGTTTTTTTTTCTAAACACTGAAATTGTGTTTTGTTTAATTAGGTGTCAATTATTAGATAGTAAAAAAATCGATTTTTATTGAGATTTTAAATGCAGTTTCGCGATCTTTGGTTGACAATTTAAATCGAATTTATATTCAAAAACTGAATTAATTATATTTACACAATAATACAATAAACGTATTAACGCGTGTTACGTTGTTTGATAGGTAAATAAAAATGATATAAAATGTGTACCATTTTATTGAACTGAAAGATTGTAAGTGCCTATAAATTAATTAAATTCTTACATATTTTAAAACACATTTGGTTATTTAAAATTGCGAGTGCAATGGTGTATCTTTTTGTTTATTTTTCCTCGACAAATTAAATTACTTCACCTAAGCTTTAGGTCTAGAATATTCGTATTGCAGGAGACAATAGTGTAACCATGAGACACACTGGGTTTATGATGTACCTATATGAAAACATGAAAACTCTTGAGATAAGATTTAAAAATACGAGAAAATATATTATAATTTAATTTTATAGACTATTGAGTATTATACCCACACACGCGCACGCGCACGCGCAAATGTGGCTTATAGAGGTAAATATAATATAATATGTACCTAATACCTATACTATTCAGTACTATCGATTATTATTAGTTTCAATCATTCCATTTTATCATATAAATGATCCCCACTTCAAATTAAAGAATTTCAAGCTGTAAATATGTACCCGTATTTATCACAATAATTATTTGTTTAGACCCAGTATCAGTATAGACATAGACTACAGTAGTTTGAAGTCCAATAGGACAAATAATTAAAAAATCAAGTATCGATACATCGAATTTAAACTATCGAGATCTTATCTTTATATTTTATTTAGCTATTTAAAGTGTAAATTTATCTGCAATGTTGTTTAAATTGTATCTAAGGAAAACGAATTAAAATATTAATAATTACTACTTGTTGATTTAATACTTGAACAAAACCGTATACAATTAAACAATGCATTACAATAAACAGAACTCACAATATAAACACACACACAAGAAGTTTGGGAAATATAAATGTATAACGGACTTAAATAATACAACTTCAATATTAAATGGCTATAAACTTATAACTAAAAAAATATCTATATACATTTTTCTAGTATTTAATTCCGTGTAAATGTAGTTGGAAATCATCTTTGTAATGGTTCCGTAGATGATAAGTTCTGTTGGCACAATAAGGATAAATAATTTGGGGAAGCTAATAAATATATTTATTTTCTTCAGCACCTTTGTATATTTTTTAAAATAATTAGGGGTTTTGAATGGGATTGGGGCTTAACATCCCATAGATGTTTCCGTTATTATTAACACACTAACCCACGTACACTATATGCAAAAAATAAAATGTATTAATATATTAAGAGGGAATAGAAAAGGAAAAAGTTAAATAAATGCCGAAAAGTAAAACAAGTAATTTCAGCATTGTATACTATGATCGAATTGTGTAATAAGAAAGTTGTACAATAAACGAAAAACAAAATAAATTTACTCCGAATTCACTAATAAAATTTACTGTTATATATATATATATATATATTACGAGTTTGTAGATTCATAAAAAAGAAAGAAGAATTATTTTATACATTTACAGTTAATCTAAATATATATTATAATATACTGTAATATTATAGCAGTAATTAAGTATCAACCACTATAAAAAAAGAAATACCACAACATATCCGGTGTAGGTATCTGAACCGGATATGTTGATGTATGTTTTTTTTTACTTACACCTAACATATAGAGACAACCTTCAATAAAATTGTTAAATCAAAAAGCATGAATCACACGCAGAGGGGCTTAATCATTTTTAAAATAACTCTAATAAAGTCGAATTATACATAATCACGGATCAAACAATTATTATAAAACGAAGCCGTGGTACCGAGTTTGAAATTCGAAACTATCTACAATTTTGAAGTATTTGCTATTTCAATATTTTAAATTCTGAACGAAGAGATTCTTCTCTTCGTTAAAAGAGAACTTTATTAAAACCAATGATTTTAATACGATGTTTATAAGAGCGAAGAATATCTATGGTGAGAAGTATGTCCGGTTTTTTTGTCTATACTTTTTTTTATACGCATTGAATCGTATGTAAAATAAATACACATTGCATATTATTACAATATAGAGTGTAATCATACAGAAGCTGTTCCCTACATATTCCTAATTTCGAAATTCTGTCTGAGAAAAATAAATGCAATTTATCGTACTTGAGTCTATGTAATTTATATTATTTGATATAATAATTTTTACTATACATTTTAACGATAAGTAGTTAATTTGTATGAAATAATATTAAGTTTAGGATACAAAAATAAAATATTACTGTTATAATAAATTTTTTTTTCTCTGGACATTTTTTATTTATTAATTTAATCATCAGGACTCTAAAAAACTATACTTGCCAATACCTGTCGTTAACATTGTATGTTAAAACTGATTAAAATATTATGAGGTAAGAAAAAATTTCAGTGGATTGATTAACATGGCTCTTTCTGAATAACTGTCATATTGGTCCCAGCCAATAGGTGAACGCAGGATTTTGTGTTAGGTGTAGTATGCACTTTTAATCGGCCCAATATAACTAAAAATAGCCCATATTCCTAATTAAGGTATTAATTAGAATTCCTAATTAATGCAAGAAATATAATAAATTGTACCTTACAATATGTACTTCATAAACGTGTGCAGAATTTTATGTCTGGTGTAGTACACATTTAAAACCAGCCCAATATTACTAATAAATGACAATAGTCCGTTTATATTAATAAAATATAATTAATTAAAATTAATAAAATGAATTACGATTTATGATGTATATGATATAATGTATAAATCAGTATTTATATGATATATATTGTGTTAAGTTTTTTAATATAATTACATTCATCTAATATAAAACGCATCTATTTTGGACTTTTTTTTGTATTGAGAATCTAACAAGACAATTTAAAAAATTATTCATACACTTAGATACGCTTATTTTACAAATATTCACCAGCCCACTAAATTTAGGGAAAAATTTCAGGTTCAATGAAAACACCATACGCTGCACTCGCCTATGGTTTCCACTAATGTTTTAATTGTATACCAATATACCATGTAAAGTTTAAAATTTTCGCAGAATAAATAAAGGAGAAATTCCTGTACTTTGAAATCTAGTTCTAAATAATGCATATAATACTCGTACATATAAATTGTAAATGTAATTTCTTCAAGTGTCAAAAATAACTATGTAGGTATTTGAAGTATTCAACAATAGACATGTATTTTGAAAAAAAAATTAATATGCCAAGGTTCATACACACTTTGTTTTTATTTTGTGACGCTAAGGGATAAATAATGAAAATGCTCTGTATTTTAGCAATTTTAAGGATCTTAAAAATAGGCACAACAAAGTAAGCAGAAAGGCACATGTTAAATTTAATTTAAAAAAAAAAGGTAGAGATTTAGAGTTTATAAGGAAAGTTTAGCCCTCCTTCAGTAATTTAATTCTAGTTTCTGTTTAACCGACTATGCCTAAAATACAGTAACTGTAATAGCTATTATTTCGTAAATGTTCTTGGCTGTTTAAAACAATAATAACAATATCTATATTAATTATTAGGTTATATGAAATTTGTCGTCAATGCCAATGTAAGTTAAATTCTATAACTATTATTTTCATAATATTTGTATTCCTTACTGTTTCTGTAATTTTTTTTACGTACATAATATAAACGTACATAGAGTCTCACAGGAATTAACGCGTATTATTCGATCACTGCGTTGAAAATAATATTATGTGTTACAATTTTGTTATCATCCACAAAATCCCACCGAAAAAGGGAAGAATACATATAGTGTCAACTGTGAAGTATATCCGGTGTTTCGACTTTAACTAATATCGCCAAGTGGTCCATATTCAACCAAAATAACAATATTATTTCATAAAAATGTTTGTACACTCAACTTACATATTATGTATACATTAATACATTAAACTTAAACGTTGAACAAAAGTTATTTTATTAAGTACATAAAATATACGTAAAGTTTTACATTTATACAGTTTTTATAATAGCATACGAATATGGTTCGACCTAACCAGTAGCCAAATATATATATATATATATATATATATATTTATTAAAATAGGTTCACTCATTATGAGGAAAGGAAAAGGGATTGAAAAAAAAATCTTAAGCTCATTAATACATACGTACACACACACACACATATATATATATATATTATATATTGTTTCAAAATCGACATAGAACTCTAAAGGAATTGTATATACTTACAAAATGAAATTCTGAAGTGTTATATCTCGCCTAACATTTAAATACCATTAATTATTAACAACAACGTTTTTGTTTCACATAATGTTAAGAGGGGGATGCCTACAACGATTTCCATTAACTTTGAATCATAATTGATAAAAATACTACAAAATATACCTAATCAAGTTTTTTTTTTTTTTGTGCTTAAGTGTGTAATTTTATGTAAAATAAATTATCACCATCAACGGATATAAACTTACAAAATATATTGTTTAAATATTTGATATTATATTTATTAATTAATATCAATGAAAAAGTTTAGATAAAAATTAATTTATATATAGTTATATATTTTAATTTCAAAAATATCAATGATTAGTTAAAATCTAATCAGTATCCATTTGTCCGTCCGATGAACTATCTGATTTTGAACTTGATTCATCAGTTGACATACTATACTATCATCAGAACAGGAATCTGAATCCATATTTTTCAAGATATCATATCACTACACATTCTATTTTTTACATTTTTTAATATCTAGAGAATAAAAGTCATTAAGAGTCAGAGACTTAGAACCCTTTTCAACAACTCCACCATAGACAAATAATGTATTATGTTTAAATGTTAATCCACTTGTGGCGAGTACGATTTGGTGGCGTGCTCTAGTGGCGCCTTATCGTAGGTCTATACGTTTCAAGACCCATGTGCGTAGTTTGTTAATGGTAGAGCGCGCCTACTACGGACGCTCTCCGTCAGTTGCACAATGTATAAAGTAGTTTAAGTAAAGTTGTACATAATTAATATTAATATAAGTTTTAGTGTATAAATTTTTGTTGTGTTTATTTTGTAAATCATGTTGATTGTATGTTTTTAGAATTAAGGTGTAAATATATTAAAACTTTATGGCGGTGTAGAACCACTACTTGGATACTCTAAAAGTGAGATTTCGCATAAATACTCTGATTTCGGAACATCTGAATGGAACTAAACCTACTTAAACTTTACGTTACTCCCATCCTTACTTACGCGTGCTCCTCCTGTGCCCCATTCATGATTCCTTCTTACTGGCGTAAACTAGAATCAGTCCAGAGTCCAGACCATAGGAATCTGAACGATCACTGGCATGCCAAGCTTCGTGAGAAATTCGGTCCTCCTGCGGTCTGCAAATTTCAAAACTATCCAACACTCAATCAAAATTAATGTTTTACAAAAACTCCTTATCCGGTAATGATTATATCCGTCTTTTAAATCAAATATCCCAAACTCCTGTCACAAAACGTTAACACAAACTTAATCCATTGACCTGGTCAACTATATCAACCATCTAACAGACACATTAAACAACAAACTCTACCCCGCCCCACCTCATCCCACTAATAGGCGAAAGCCATGTGTAGTTCACAGGTAAATCCAGTCCTTCAAGCAAAGCATCTGAGTCGAAGTTCTTTTCCTTAATTGAATATACGTTTGCCGATTAATTCCGTATCATTGTCGAATCGTGAGTGAGAGTGCGATCTGCCGTGACTAGTATGTGGGATCGGGGCGGTTGGTATTGAGCCATAGTATACCTGTGGCGGCATCAATACTCGATCGTTTTGATCACCATCTACCATCGTCACGACAGCAGTCCGTCCGGCCGCGCAAGTAAAGTGAACATTTCGGCACAGGTCACTGACCCGTACATTACGATTAGTCCACCTTGTCGACACTTTTAATCTGTGTCCGACGTTCTAATAGTCGTATTATCTTTCGTATGAGAGATTCGGGAATTTATCGTGTAGCTATATCAAGCAACTTCCAGTAAAACTATCGTTAAGTCCCTCCGAGTTAAGGTAGACCTAACAATAACTTATAATAACCGATATATCGTGCCAAGGTATTGGTTTTACACAGTCCAAGTAAATATATCATTTATATAACCCTTTATTGTGGTCTACTGTAAAGAGCTTTGTTCTAAAATATATGTTTGTAAACTTTTACTATGTTCTTTTTTATAAATTATTCAATACTAATAAACACCCATCGTGGGTAAATAGCTATTATCCATTACTATAGTTATTTATTGGTTAATAACATTGATTTAACCATAAACGTTACGAACTTGAAAAAGATAAATAAATCGAGTTCGTTACACACTATGTGACCTTGGAGTTGGAATTAGTAAGTCATTTCAATTAAAAAATAATTATCGTATACCTATTAATGTTTAGCTTGAATAAAAAAAAAAGTATTAATTTAGAATGCAATTAAACATAGCCGAACAATTTTTAATTATACCATACACCATTTATAAATGTTTTGAAGTGCTCTTGACATCTACGAGTACTTCGTCATCTACGTATTTGTATTCCGTCCCAGAAGATATCATTAAAAATAAATGCTCGCAATGAAGTTCAGAGTGAAATTAAACCTTAGAGACATAAATGTAAAATATTTATTTTCATAAAATGCAAAACACTTTATAAATTGGAAATATAATACACAACGTAGTAAATTTATAAAAAAAAAAATAATTGGTTTGAACGTTAACATAGTTTTAAATAGAAATTTAAATATAATAACGATTACTTGAATCATTATATTTATAATTATTATATTTATGGTATTATACAAAACATTGGTAATTTAATTTTGATCAGTAGATTACTGATGTTACAGTATGTCCTAAAAAGAAAAGTACTTTTTCTCGAGAAAATAAGAAGTAAAATAAAAACATCAGATACGAACAGAAAGTACGTTAGACAAAGTAATTGCATAATATGTATTATATAATTACATTTATAATGAAAGTATATTTTAGAATGCAGACGGTTTTTTAGTTAGTACGTGAGATTTAAGACTTACACTCACATAAAAGCACGAACAAATAATTTTCTTATTCAAGTCATTTAATAATGTCCTAATGATAATAATAATAATAATATATATTATATATATTATATATTTAATACTACAATCAATCATGTGTGACATTGTGACAATATAAAAATTCATATAATATGTAAAATAATGCATTTTTCTTTGTTAAAAATTAAAAAAAAAAGTTGAACATACTTCGAACTTTGGGGTGTTTTTCACTCCTCAGGTGAAATGCGCTTCATGGGTGTATTGCATTTTAAAAATCGATAAGTTATTTTTTCAACAAAATGATTCTGAGCTGAGCTTCAATTAATACACAATGATAATAATTGTTGATTAGGTTTTATTTAACTAATGTTATTTAATAAAGTTAGATGCTCGATAGTTGTGTGTTAGTGTGTGTGTATGTCAGGTAATACATATCTATAAAAATACTATAAGCAATAAAAATCTATTTTTATAAACTCATATACATCCTAAAAGACATATTAAGGTTTTGAGCTATTTCTAGATATCACATTTTTTTTCAATAATAAAATCGAATAAATTTCGCAATTTTATTCAAATAGTGATTCATATCCATTTTTATTTTTTATTTATACTATTTAATATTTAGAGTAAAATATTTCCCGTATTTTTTTCGATTTTTTTTAATCAAAATATTGTACAATTTATTATTTATTTATTGAACAAAATTATTCATACGTTAAAAATTGATCAAATGTTTTCAAATTTTTTATGAAATTATACGTAACTATTTTTATTAGTTTGTGAACGTTTCATTTTCCTATAACTTTTAGTTTCAAATTAGTACTAAACAACTAAAATTGATTTCATCATAATATTTTTTTTCGATATTTCCAGTAAATTTGTCAGTACTTTTTCCAATTTTTTTTTTTTCTATAAATTCTTGTAAAATTTTGAATTATTTGCCACCAAAAATTTTTCTTTTACCAAAATATTTTCCATGTAATTTCTATCTATGTACAAAGTACCGTAAAAATCAGTGGAACCAATAATTTTTTATATACTTTGAAGTATATTATTTGATGTAAAAATAATAAATTCTGTCTAAATACTAAATTTAAATAGTTATAAAAAAATACTTGGCTTAATGATTTTTTAGATTTTTTCAATACTATTGGTAATACATATGAACATGTTTGTATTAAATTTCTGGGTCTTAATATCCAAACGTGAAATTTTATTAAATAAAAACTTATAAAAAACGATAAATTGCTAATTTTTTCAAAGTTCTGTACTTACATTGTAATTGGTTAAATGTTTTTAAAAATTGTAAGAGGTATGTGTATGATTATTTTCAATAGTTGGTGAGAGTTTCAGCTTTCTAGCTTGATTATTTTTGAAGTTATGTAAACTAAAATAGAATTTATGAAAATTCAGATTGTGACGTATTTTACAGTTTTTTATCAATTTTTGTGTAGTTTTTTCATGCTCTAAGAAAAAATATTGCGAATTTTGAAAAATGAACTCCTTAAAGTTGCATCTACATGACATTTTCGATCTATAGAGTTACTAATCGAAACTTTTGAAATAATATTTCTACCCGAAATCGTGCTTCCATGTTTACGGGAAAATAATACGGATTTGTGAGACCAATACATTATTCGCTCCGCTTAGAACACGAAAAGGTTATTATGTCGAGTGGTACGTGGAAATTCTCCAAAATGTGCAAGTGGTTCGTGGTTATAAAAATATTAGGAACCACTGCTTTGGAGCATTCGTGTTTGTTGCGCATTAAAAACTACAAGCGTATGCGATAAAGTTGTGGCCCCTAAACGAAAATGCAAATAAAAATGGAGTGAAGTAAAAATCGTAAAACTAAAGAATAACTGTGAGATAATCTTGTTTATGACAGAACAAAACATATATATTTCATAAGAAAAAAACCCGGACATACTTCGCACGATGGGTGTACTTCGCACGACGGGTATCTCTTGACGGGCATATTAAATTTTAAAGAAACGATAAATCATTTCTTCAGTAAAACGATTCTGAACGAAGGAGTTAATAATATAAGAAAAAAAAATGTCCAAAATTTTTTTTCACATTTTCAAAATTTTCTTGCACCAAAATCTTTTTTTATAGGATTTTCTATCTATGTTTAAATTTTTATAAAATTCTGATCAAAAAATGATGGTTTTCGAGTCGTTTTTGTCAAATTTTGGGTAGTTTTTTCCAAAAAAAAACATTAAAGAATTGAGAAATTTAAAAAATGACCTCTTTAAAGTACAATCTAGAGGCGAATCGGGTTTCAAAAAGTTATTGATCG
>JAIPRM010009852.1:0-14309 GCA_025469315.1 Stegophylla sp. TES_Ste_2020 | reverse complement strand
AGTAGGCAGTAGTCCACAGAAAAATACGTTATACGGGGAAAATTAAATTATGGGTTCATGGAAAAAATTCATGGAATGAAAAATTATCGATACCAGTCAATAATTATCGATATCACAAAAATATCGAAAGTAAAATATCGATATTTTTTCAAGAAATATCGATATATCGATAAATCGATATTTTTTTTGCCATCCCTATATACAAAGTGATGTAGTGCCATACGTACGAACATACGATAACAATTTTTTTTTTGTAATTGATATACGTAATTTCATCGTTATTTAATAACGTTTAATCGTTGTATTACACCAATGTTATTGTTATAAAATATTTTAATAAGTAGGTACACGTCATAAATATACAAAACAATTTATTATATATACATTAATATTATAAAATATTTTAATACATAGGTATACGTCATAAATATACAAAATATTTTATTTAAAACAAAAAAAAAATTTCAAACTACCTATACACAATGTAAAATTAATCGGAACAATCGGATGAAGTATCT
Organism: Stegophylla sp. TES_Ste_2020; assembly: GCA_025469315.1. Taxonomy (NCBI): domain Eukaryota; kingdom Metazoa; phylum Arthropoda; class Insecta; order Hemiptera; family Aphididae; genus Stegophylla; species Stegophylla sp. TES_Ste_2020. The sequence goes on along the minus strand of JAIPRM010009852.1, from coordinate 13,791 downwards.
CCTGTAATTGTTATTACATGGAATGTTCCTCCTTCTTCAAAATCTTCGGTAATAAAATCGATATTGAACAATTTGTCCTCTTCTTTAATAGTGGTTCGACGAAATTGGCCCACATGTTTGGTGTTACAAGATTGACGCCATCGACCAGTAATTGTTGTACGTCGTTTAACTTGAATGTTGTATTGTTATATTTTACGTGATTTTTCACAGCCGCCCACGCCAACTCTATTGGGTTCAGCCCCCAATGGTAAGGCGGCAAACGTAATACAATTTTATTCGATTTTAAAGCTTCTTCATCGATCACATACTTATCGTGAAGATGTCGAATTTCTCTGACCTTGTCCATCATCAGATGTTTGACCATCGGCGTCTCGATATTACAACCTTTGGACCTTAACCATTGCACTATTTTGTCCTTTTTCCAAGCCACTGTGGGAATGGGGTCCAGTTTGACGGAATGGTATGAAGCGTTGTCCATGACTATTACGGAATTATTTTTCAATTTAGGCAAAATTCCGCAGAACCAGTCATAGAAGGTGTCTCCATTCATTTCGTCGTGGTAGTCTGCTGTGTTTTTTTTGGACTCAAAACACAATAGATCACCCTCTGCTGAGCCGATATGGACAATAATTAATCGCTTGCCCTTACCTGTCGGATTTTTTGGCCCGGTAGACAGTCCTTTTAAGAATGCTTCTCTATGCGATTTTATTGTCTTGTCCATCCACATCTTATTACAAGTCTCTCCTGCATTTACCCATGTCTCGTCGAGAAAGTATATTGTTCGACCCTCATTCCTATAACGTCGTATGTCTAAAATATATTTTTGTCGCCATACCACGATATCTCCTCTCTCGGTAATGGCGCTGTTCCGGTTTCTCTTAGTATATTCAAACCCCAATTCCTTTAAAATACGTTGCAAGGATGTCCTGAGTATAGTCGGTAACTCCGTATCATCATTGATGGCCTGAACGATTTTTTTTAACGTTGGAATCTCGTTTTTAAACCAAAACCCGTGTATTTTATGCCTGATAGCATTTTTATCAGTAGTCAATTTTGTCATTGATGGTTGGACGACTTCACTTCTTTATTTTTTTTGTAATCACTTACAGTATTACAAACTGTATTGTATCCAACACCGATTTTTTGGGATATTAATTGCATTAAATTCTTATACGTCTCATTTGGCTGTTGTTGAGTTTTGGATTTATACAGATTGATTATCATTAATCTCTGTTTGCTTCCAACAAACTGAAACAAATGTAACAATATAACGAATATAGAATAGAGTTATAGAATTAATGCATAGAGACATTTAATGATTATTTCTGTGGTGTTTGAGTAAAGGGGGTTAAGTCCATATTTGGTAATGTTGAGGAAACGCATTTGAAATTTTGAAAATTTATTGAGAAAAATCTTTTATTCTTTTTGAAGAAGACCAAAATGTATTTAATAATTTAACTTCTTGTCAAGCTATATTTCTAAATATTAATATAATGAAACAAAAAATCTTTAAAAAAAAAATAAAATAAAGTAAAAAAATATTTTTTTTATTGAGTTGACTCTTTTTACTCGAATTTTTTTCTGACTTATCTCCAATAACACATTAAAATATTTTTAACATTTTAACAATACTTATATTTTTATTATAGTATTATAATCAACTTTAACATTAAAATTATTTATTTTAGATATCATATTAGGTAAATATAAACAATTAATTCTTTTTTGTTTCCATGGTAATTTATTATTATAACATAATTATAATTTTTTATAACACAAAAAATAAATTGTATCCTTTTAAATAAAGAAATTAAATAAAAAATCTTATTTACCTTATCCTTGAAATAATAACATTTTGACACTACTTAGTCTTTCTTATTTTTTATAATAATAAATAACAATATTAGTATATTAATTTAATTTTAAACTTATATTATGTTATTCAGTCTTCCTCATTTTCTTCTTCATCAAGACATAACTGGTCTATTTGGGATTTATCAGTTGATAAATTTTTATAAAAATCATGGAAAACTGTAGGAATAAACTGTAGCAGAGAAAGTAAGTCTTTTTTTTTGGCTTCGGTGATTGGAATTGGTTTAGTATATGTTAGAGGGGGAATAAATGAACTACGAGCTTGTCCTTGTTTAAGTAGTTTCAGGTACTTAAATGGTTCTAAAACATCTAGTGTATCTTTATATTGCAGAGTACCAAGATTGTCTTTAGTGTATCGAAGCCATTTTACTGGTTGCCATTTCAATTTTTCTCCAACATTGTTTTTTACATTTTTTACTTGCAATGTAGATGATAGTAATGCAGAATATTCATAGAAATCATTTAGCTCCATTTGGATCACTTTAAATGGTCTTTTTTTCCCTGTTTTCCGGACCAATTGCAACCAATCATGTGGATGATAGATAGCAACATTAGTTTTTTTTTTATTTTTTTCAATCAGAGCATGATCGCTATCACATTCCATTCTTGTGTGGCCTGCTAGTAGGAACTTGTGATCAACTGTTTTTAAAGTTAGATGATTTTTAAGGACTGTCATAAACATAGCTACCAAGTGAGTGTTTTTATTTTGACCCCCACATGTATCAGAATACAAAGTAATATGAGATACTTTGGGATCAATATCATATAAATGTTTAGACAGACAAGATGCAATTTGATTGGCTCCTCTACCACCGTCCACTTCTGACCACATGTAACAATAAGCTTGACCATCATCACAGTCATGTACTGTGAGGTTGTAGACCCAAATTTGCTAGTGTGTCCAGACCAGGGACTGGAACCGAAACCGAAAAAACCGGTTTCAGAAGATATTTTTAAGAACCGGAACCTTTTGGAACCAATATTTCTTATTTCATGGAACCGGAACCGGAACCGAAACCTAATTAAAATAAATTAAAATATTTTCGGTTCTTAAAGGTACTGTCAGTTTTATAAAATTATAAAATTATAGAGTTTAATTTTTTTTCATTAAAATTAAAAATTTTCCAGTTAATATATTGTTTATTATTATTAGCGTGTAGATATTATTTCGAGTATTCCGATTACAAGTGATTATTACATAAAATAATAAATATCTTTTATTGCTCCGTTTATAAATAGTTCCATAATTTACGCCTAATCGTTATCAGTTATGTTACTTAGGTTTATAAATAATTATTTAATATAAAGAAAACCAAAACGCAAGTGAAGCTTAATGTACTCGTCATGAAAAATGCGGATGACTGCAACGCGTCGTGTGAGAATTTTTCTATGAAGCAGTGGGCCTCAATATTTGTTCATTCGCAGCTGCTTCGTTCCCTTCACTTTATAATATGTTATAACTAATATAGTGTTTGAAATCAAACAGTTTCAAAATTTGCGTTGAAAAACAAGTCCTTTGAAAAAAAAAAAAAAAATGTTGAAATTCGTGAGGGGCGTGGTAAATTGTATTTTAGCCTTTGGAATTTTTGAATCTTTACAGCCGAAAAGCAAAATGTAAATTTATAAATATCATTTAATACAGAATGTATTATTTAATGAAAAATGACGAGTTCCCACAATGAACATGAACTTTGAGGAAAGAATTTTACTAATCACTGACGAGAAACTACCACTTAGCGCGCGGCTGTCATTCACACGTTTTCATGACCATATGAGGCGTATTATAGATTTATAGCTGCAATTTTATAATATTATCTTGCCGTTACGTGCTCTGTCTGTCATGACATTTATTTTGTGATGTGTTGTATGACATTTTCTTATTTGAAAAATGGGACGTACGTTGTCGTCTTCCATACACACGTACTATAATTATTGTGGAGTTAAGAAAGAATCAAAATGTAAATCATGTTCGTGTATATTAAAAGTGAATTTTATTTTGTTCAATTATTTTAAAATTGTGTATAAATTTTGATTTGATAGATAATAAGAGCTTATACCTACTCTTGTAAATAATGATCTTTTTTATATAGATACCTACGAAGTATAATATTAAGTTAAATTTAATTGATTATCTCTCTGTAATGATTAATGGCCTGGTGTTATTTAACAATAGTTCATAATATTATTTATATGTATATATATATATATTTATATGTCTCAAATATCCATGAACATTTTCGTACACAATATCAACAGTTTAACTCCATTGTAATAATTTGGTACATAATATTTTTCAGGAAAAATCCATATTAAATTATAGAAAAATTATTAAAATAATTTTGCTTTATTAGGTACTTATTTAAAGCTCAAATAATTGTATGAACTACGTAACTAAACTGTATCTTATGAAAATGTGAGTGCAATATATTTATATATTGACATATTTGAGTAATTTAGCTTAGAACTATACAATTTTAAATTCTTAAAGTAATAAATTGTTAAAAATAAAATGTTACGCTGTAAAAATAATGTAACATTTTTATAATATCCTCTTTACCTCAAACTCTTAGAAGTTTAAAAATTCAAATTTTTTCATTTCATTTACCATTACTTCCTTAATTAAAAATCAAGAGAGTAATAAATATTATGTATTTAATTATTAACCAGAAATCATGATATGAAAATTAATATCTATAGCAGTCAGATAGTAAGTAGGAACTAGGTACCTTATTTCAGTACTTATTTTCTAACATTTACCTAATTTGTTACACCTAAAAAATTAATTATTAAGCTAAGGATTTTTCTAAGAATTCAAATTTGCTTGTATTTTATTTTTCAATAAATAATACTCATTCCTACATAAGAGTAGTATTTGGTAAATTACTTTTAAAAAGTAATGTAATTACATTGAAAAATATTAATTAAATACATTCAACGTTACTTAATTTAATGTATATCAAGTGTCATTACTTTTTCATATAAAAAGTAGCACGTTACAAATGATATTAATTTTCTTTTTTTTTTTTGTTTATCAAATTTCAAATTTATGTAGTACTTAAAGAGTATTTTTGCAGAGTCAACTATTGATTAAATTAATTTTGGTGTTTCAGTAAATTAGTCAAATTTAATAATACATTTTAAAATATTAATATATTCATGCTTGTTACCATGGCTTTAGATAACTTAAAATACCCATTAGTTAGTTTACAGAATAACCAGAAGGGAATCTTTGTAGAATTAACATGGGCTCTATGAGTTATGGGAGTTGAAAAAATCATGTTTTAATTTTGATGAAATTAAACGTACGCCAGTTCAAGGGAATATTTTTACTATTTATCATTCAAGCTTAATTGTTCATTTGTTAATTTTAGTTTTGTTTATTATCAGTTCACAATGTTTACATTTTATGACAATGTGTATATATGAATTATAATATGATGATGTGTAGCTATAAACCACAGAAATCTTTAAAAATAAGAAATATTTGTTATCTTGCTGCACGTTTAATTTTATCAATTTTCGAAGGATTTATGGGGAAAAGATAAAATTCTCTTTTGGTTATTCTGTGGTTAGTTACCTAACAGCAAATTGGTTATATTTTAATTGGTACCATAATTCATAGCATTTGATAAGTCATTACAGGCCCCAAGTATTAAATATTTCTCTAGATTAAGGACCGGATAGGCTTGTAGAGCACTCGTGAAAATCTCGAAGGGTCGCTCAAATTGTGGATTTGTAGCATATGAAAAAACATCAAAAAATTTTATAACATAATGCATATTATAAAAGCATATAATGGGCATGTAAAAGTATATTTTGAAGTGTCGTGACTATCCAATCCGGTCTTGTCTAGATTTTATTATTTTTTAAGTAACAAAAAATAACGCATAACTAATGTACCTAAATTACTTTTAAATTATTATATCGTTTGAATCACATTATAATTATGAATCAAAATACATCACAAATTTATTTAACATAATTTTCTGAAATAATATTTTTTATTTAAATTGATTTTCATATTTGTTTTTATGTATTTAGGGAAACCATGGGTCTAATCTTAAGAAACATTTACAAACTCACAATGACTTATACAAAGAATTTAAACGCGTATCAAATGTTAAAACCTAGTATTAAAATAAAAATGGATATGAAGACTTTAATAAATGCATGTGTTGAATTGGTAACTGTGAATGGACATCCATACAGCATATTAAATGATACTGGATTTCAAAAAATTATTGATCCGATTTTGAATGGATTATCAAATAGAGTAGTTTTAAACTCGAGTTCTATTAAGTAAGTATATGAAAAAATAAATACTAATTAACTTGAATATCAAAAAAATATTTTTAGGACGTATGTTCATGAAGAATCTGTAAGATTACAAAAAAATATTACTGAAGAAATAAAATTTAAACTTATTTCTCTAAAAGTTGATGCTGTAACACGTTTAAATAGAGCATTCTTAGGAATAAATGTACAGCATATAGAAAATAACTGTATTCAGCTGAGAACAATTGGACTTATAGAATTAACTGAATCGCATACAGGTTTTATTTAACTTTCAAGTAATATATTTGTATATAATACATGTAATATATTTGTCTCGATATTTGTAATATAATTAATATTCCTATTTGTGTTTATAAAGGTGATTATTTAAAAAATTCAATACTCAAAGTTCTGAACAAATTCGGGATTATGCCTTATCAGTTATATACTATTACGTCTGACAATGGTGCCAATATTTTAAATGCCATTAGACAACTGGAAAAAGAAGCTTCATTTGCGTTTAATGACAATGTAAATGGTAATGAAATTATGGAGAGTACAAGTTCTTTTGAAGATTCTGAAACTGATGAAGAATTAAGGTAAAATTTAATTACACTCTATTACCTCTTTTACGTAAATTTTTTTCAATTAAAAAAAAATTATCGGGGTGATTTGTTTTGCTTATTTCTTCGGTATAAAAACAACCTAAGATAGGTTTCCTCGAATAATCTTCAAGATTATATGTTGGTGGTTTAGTTTTATTTATCTTAACGATTTTGAAAATTTCCGTAGACCAGTTTGGCAAGTAACCTTTTGTAAACACGCCTTTGTGTATACTTATACGTACTTTATCGCCTACGTTAAATTTTATTTTTTTATCTTTAATAGCACGCTCTTTTAATATAATAGATGTGGGATTTTTGTCTGCTTGAACTGGAGTCATTCAAATAATCCTGTGTTTTGAATTATTATATTTGTGAACCAACATCGGTAAAATAGATACTCAGTCACGTGAACCAACAGCAGTAAACTCCCTGTACATGTTTGTCTTCAGTGTAAGATTAAATCGTTCAACGATACACGCTTTAGTAGTACTAAACGTGGAATATTTTTTCACGTCATATTTCTTCATTAACGCATCGAACGTCTTGTAATAAAATTCTTTACCATTATCGACTTCGAAATGTTTAGGCGAGCTAACAGATAGTATTTTAGACATTGCTTTAGATACTGCACACCAGTTTTTGATTTTAATGGTATAGCCCACGCGAATTTCGTGAAACAGTCGATCACGCATAATATGCATTTATATCTTTTATTTTGTTTTGCAAACGGTAACATTTCGATCAAATCGCCTTGCTTTAAATCATCTTTACCGTAAACAATAACTCTACGCCTCGAATAAATTTTTCTCGACGTTTGTGTAGCTCGAATGCAATAACGCGTTTAGACATTTTCAGGTATTCTTTTTATCACTCTCTTTTCGATTAATTCTTCAAATATCGATAGTATTTCATTTGACACACCTATATTACCTGCCGCTTTTGAAGTTAATAGTAATCTCAATCGATCTATTATCTCGTTTACATTGTCCCAATAAATATAGTTGTATTTTTGCAGAAACACCGATAGACCGATGCCTGTAGGAAACAATTTTACAATGACCTCTTTGTACTTTTTACTGTTGCATTTAATCAATATCCCGCGTGAATTTATATGTGCCGAAGTCTGAGATATTATTTCTTTTTATGTTTGTAAATCTTGATCGGTATAAATTTCAGGATATTTTGAAAAAATTAAATGAATAAGACCTGGTGTTAACTGATACGGCATTCGATTGACAATCACCGATGAAGAAGTGAATTTGATTTCTTTATTACCGAGTCGGACAGCACCGTCTTTTGTTTTTTTCAGGCCGTATATTTTGTCTACAGTCGGAAATTGTAGACAATTTTCTATATCGAGATAATAGTTATCCGACTGAGGTGATGATAATTGTGGTGGTGGTGGTAGGACTATATTAGATATTTTATTCAGTGGTTCGATTATAGGTTTAAACGTTTGTGACATTAGTTTTTGCACTTCGGATTCACCACTTTTCAATTCATTATACTTGCGTTTAATCTTCTCCTTGGCTTTAACTAATTCATTAAGTACTGTCGACGCCATGGTAGCTAATGATAAATTATATTATAATACACTACCTGTGTCTTTTGAGTATACAGACAAATAATTAATTCTATACCAAACATAGAACCCGGTTGTAATACTATCGGATTTCGAGATTATAATGATACAACACATATTATAACTATTCCAACTGGGTCTTACGAGTTGGATAGTTTAAATTCTGTAAAAAGACATTTATTGCTCGATGGATATACGTTTCGTTTGGAGGCAAACAAAAACACCTTAAAATGTGTATTTAGATGTAATCACCGTGTTGATTTCACGGTGGAGAATAACATATCTAAATTGCTAGGGTTCTAGAACAAGGTATACCCGGGGAATATAACACATGAATCAGATCAATTGGTCAATATCGCTATAATAAATTGTATAAAAGTCGAATGCAATTAAATTTCCGGTTCATTTACAGACGGATTACAGAGTCAGATTGTACAAGAGTTTTCTCCAACCGTACCAGCAGGATATAAAATTATAGAAGTCCCGAAACATTTGATTTACTACCCTCTACATACTACGAGTATAAATAAAGTAAATGTTGTGTTGAAAGATCAGAACAATAATTTAATTAATTTACGAGGTGAGCCGATTACGATTCGTCTACATCTGAATCATGGCTCTCGTGTTTAAGAGTGGTATAAATAGAGTAGTAAAAGTCAAAAACTCGATAGTAATACAGACAGAATCAATAAGATCACCCGTGCTCCGTCTTCTAAACTCACTAAAGCTAATATAGCATTTTTGCGTTCATTAGGAGTTCTGTAACCATGGACGATTCGTATTTAGACGTTACTGAAGGGTATGTTGACGATTGTAAAATAACACAAATGTAGTACCATTCGTATTTACCGTACTCAAACACTACTCTGTCATTGAACGATGAAATCAGAATATCTATTCATGATATGGATTCGTATACACTACCATGCAATAGTTATCCTTATATCGTGGGAGTCGTGAATATATACCAACAGATGCAAAGACTGGAATGGGAGAATTTAGTTTTACAAACAACGGGTTGACGTTTCTCTTCTCCGAAATGCGTTATGAACTGAACGGAGTGGAGACACAGAAATTAAAATCCCCCGGAATATCTTCAAGCCTGATAGGGTACTGCTCTTACACACCAAACGACTCAAATGAATTAGATAATCTCACGTGGAATATGGGAATAAAAGTGAAAAAAATAACCGAAACACAGAATATGTTTTCCGGTTGTATTCCGTTGAAACATTTATTCGGATTTTGTGAGGACTATAAAGAAAATCATGCTAAATTGTAATCAGCAGTTGATTTTAAACCGATCATCTACCGATTTCGATGTGCTGTATTTGACGGGAGATAAAGGAGTTAGAGCAAACGTGGAAAAAAATAAAAGAACTAGAATCGAGTTGACGAAAGTTATTTGGAAGATGCCCGTTATCCGAGTGTGTGATAAAGAAAAATTAAGCTGTTGAAAATGAATAATTCGTTGAATTTGCCTTTGATGATCGTTGCTTGTATTACATTATTCATCAGTTTCTTGACTGACAATCGTGTACAATTGCACAATTTAGAACGATTTAGATTCCGCAACATAATAATGATCTATCCCATCTTTAGCTGTAAATTATGCGGCTGAGTTCTTGGCACATCAAGCGAATTCAAAAATTCCGCCGGATAGTTGGTCGCTTCATTTTCGTCGGTCACGCTGTCAATGGATTTGTACGAACGCAATTCTCCAGCGATTTTACTTGAATTATATAATTCAAGCTATCAACGTCCTTATTCTTCGCTGCTAGGTTTGCCTGTTCACTTATCCAATCAAGATGTTTATAATTGTCTTCAATTCTTGGGAATACTTTTATAATGAGTTCCTCTTTCAACGATGTGAACTCACAAAAATTTTCCAGGAACGATATTAATCCAGTTGAACATCAACCGGATATACCATTGCCAAGCGCCAGCAGTTGTCTCGAGGATTCAGCAGCAGATGGGTCGTTCTGCAACGCAACTCTCATGTTCGTGGTCAACTTCAACTTCTTGACGTGCTGCCACAAAAACGACGATTTCAGGCATGCTTATTGCATGAACTTAATGTTCATTAGCAGCAGTAGATTTCGGGATGACGGGAAGTGTTTGACGAAAATCTCCGGAGAGCAATATCATTGCCTCACCAAATCGTCTGGAATTACCTCGTAAATTCTTCATCGTTCGATCAACTTTCTCCAAAGCTAGTTTATGCATTCATTCCAATGAATTGATGATTTTGAAATTCTACCATAAATTTCGATGTCGCTGAATTCTTGGTCGTTGTGCATGTAAGCTAGTCAACCGTGAGAAAATTAATTGGCAGCTTCAAAGCTGAATGTGCAGTTCGACCGTTTTCCAACAATGTGGCAGCAATGACAGAGGTTGCAACAGCCAACGCAATTTGAGATCTTGACCGAATTGTTGCCAGAATCAATGAAATTACAAACGTTTTTCCTGTTCCGCAAGGAGCATTCCTATTCCATCATCAACAACCTTCATCAAGGAATCGTATACATTCTTCTGCTCGGCATTCAACAGTGGCAAATTTGTTCGGAATCTATCAGCCAGCTTATCTAGATCATAGTCTTTCTCCTGCTGCAATTCCAAACCCGGATCCTTAGAACATGGGTAATCGGGCAGACAAGAGGGAAAAAGCTGCATAAATACCAGGCAGCAAGCTCCACAACAATAGACGGTCCAGACCATAGTACATAGACGGTCCAGTCCACAGTACACAGTCTGTGTACTGTGTCAGAGGAGATTACACCAGCAAGTCGTGTCACTAAACACTTGAGACCACAGCTGCCAAGAGAGCCAATCTGTCGCAGAAGTACACTAATGTCGTCACGCTTTTCAAATACCGCCAAACAGTCTCTAGCTAGGCATAGACATAATATATTTTGATTTTAAATTAAAATTTTGTTATTTCATTTACGCATTCGTATTTTTATTCCAAGTTGTAGAAACATATAATTACTGAATGTTTAAGACGCATGGATTTATTGCTCTGGGCCCTCTTTCGCATGTAGGGATATACATATATGCATTGCATTCTTTAAAACGATTAAAGCAGAACAAATTGCGAATTATCAAAAAAAAAAGTAATTACGTTATATACATTTAAATATAATTTTATTAATGCGCGTAATTTGTGATTTATAGATATTTGCGCAGTGTTATAGTTAAAGTGAGAAATTAGCAGGGTATTTCTAGGAATTATTTTACTTTATGTGCAAACAGTAAGAAGTTTATTAAAGTTTTGTCTTTAAAATTGAACGATTCACTTTCTGGAAATAATTATATACTCACTATGCAGTGTGACTTAACTAAATTTTCATTAGGAATAATGCCTTCTTTATTTACAATACCACGGAACATAGTTCAACCGGATATCAGCCATACGCAATTGTATACGGGAAGACACTAAAGATGCCCCTCAAATTAAAAAATCCGGTAGAAGCTAGATAAAATTATGACGATTATTATTTCGATTTCGAAGAAAAAATGCAAGAACTACATGATGTAGCTTGGGAAACTTTAATTAAAAAAAAGGAAAAAGCTAAGGAACAATAAGACAAAACAGAAAACCCAGGTTTCAGACTAAGTTAGAAGAAATGATACCAAAAAGGAAAAAGAAAAAAAATATCCAAGACATGTTATTAGAAGAAATGAAGGAGGATCCAAAATCCAGAGACAATTTTCAAAAAAAAACTCGAAAATTTCATGGACAAGCTGATTCAAATTGAAACTACTAAACTGGAAAAAATGTAATTCCTATTTTAATTATTTATCAGTATTAATGTTTTTTTTTTTTCATAGTCATGTATGTAAAGGTAAAAGTTATGTTATTTTGTTTTGTTTATTACATTCTTAAAAGATACATAAGAACTCAAAAATTTCATGGACAATCTGATTCAAATTGTCACTGCTAAACTAAAAAAAATTAACTCCTATTTTAATTATTAATCAGTATTAATGTTTGTTTTTTCATGGTCATGTATGTAAAGCTAAAAGTTATGTTATGTTGTTTTGTTTTGTTTTTTACATTTTTATAAGATTAAATGTTTATTGTTCCAAGCACATTTATTTAATTTTAAGTTTCTAATACAAAATTAATATATAAAAAAAAATATTTAGTTATTATTGTCACTTCAATCCACAAAACACCAAACTGCACAAAATTTGAATTATTAATAACTTAATAATAATGTGTTTAGTTTCAGGAACAGTTGAAATTAATTATTTTCAATAAAATAGATTATTTTTTTATAATATTCATAAAAAGCTCTTCTTGTCCTGCAAATTTAATTTTCATAAAACCTGCAACAAAGGGTGATAATTTTTCAGAATAGAGTTATATAATATAAAGTTGATATTAGGCAAAAATACAAATATAATGATTTATGACAAATTGTTTGGTATTAATTACCTATCTGCAAGTTTATTTCTTTTATCAATCCCATTTCTTTGATTGATTGTTAATGAAACACTATATTCTTCATTGTTTTCTTCTGTAAATTCTGTTAAATCTGTATTATGATCATTATTTATCTCTATACAATCATTATTTTGTAATGCTAAATTATGCAATATGCAAGCACTAGTCACTGTAAGGCTCATAAGTTCAATCGACTTTGCTTCTAATACGCTAAAACATTAAACAATATTTTAATAAAAAAGATGGGATAATAACTTTATTACCTAGTGTTTTTCTTCATTAAAAAATATTAGCATAATTTTACTTTAAAAACCTAAACATATTCAAAGAATGAGATTTGTCTGCAAAACAAATTTTAGTTAAATATATTACTTAAGGTCTATTAATCCTTTTAAATAGAGGTATGATAACTAATTACTGTATTGTGTGATTTGTATATAAATAATAAATTACATTTTATTGGTATTTGTTTTGCTTACAAAAACTTATTTTCGTAAAAAAATACTAGTACCCAAACTATTACTGTAAATTATATTTTGACTAAACATAAAATATATTTATTTACTTAAGTCTTCAAAAACGGCCAAGTAACAACCCAAAAGCATCATGGGAACTTCCTGGCCAACCAGAGAAAATATATGTGAATTCTAACCGAGCATTACATACTGCCTAAGAATTAAGAATAAAAAAAAACATAACCTTAATACAAAAGTATTTTTCAGATACTTACCAGAAGAACAATTGATTGGAACATACACATTATAAAATCATTTATGAAGTTATGTAAAAATTATTGTATTTTTAGATAATCTAAAAAAATAATCTTTAATGTATTCATTAGTTTACAATAGGGATGTGTAGTTCATGAGTGAATCGACTTAAAGAGTCAATTCATTTGTATGAATTGAATCAGTGTATCACAAATCGGTGACTCGGCAATTCAATACACTACAACCAAATACTAACACTGTAAATGAATCGTGACTCGTGAATGAGTTGACTTGTAG
>JAIPRM010009851.1:0-14312 GCA_025469315.1 Stegophylla sp. TES_Ste_2020 | reverse complement strand
AAAACTTAGACCTACCTACTCGACATGTGACTGGAGAACATGTTAAAACATTATGGAAGTGGGAAACTGATAATAAAAAAGAGTTACGGTTTCTATGCCACTTAAAACATGAATTCTTATTTCCTGACAATTTTCAATAAATGAATGTTTCTGCTGTTATTCATTTCTTTTCCATTAGAACAGCATCAGCTCTAGAAATGGCTGTTAGAAATTATGTGTTGCCTAATGATGCATTGAGTACTGCACATTTTATTCGTATATTTCATGAGTGGTTTTTTTTGCTAGCCAGTAAAGTACGAAAAACAAGTATCACCAAAAGTAATAAAGAAACAAAGTACAAGTTTTTAGAAAATATAATAAATCTTATTGAAGAAACTCAATTTGATAAAGGTTGGAAACCTTTGAATACTGGTATTATTATGACAACTTTATCCTTCATTGATATATGTGAAACATTATTTATGAAGTTCAATCATGACTTTGTACTGGGACATCGATTTACTCAAGACGCCCTTGAAAATATATTTTCTAATATTCGTCTAAAAGCTTGTAGAACTCCAACTTCCAATCAGTGTCTTCAAGCATTAAAAGGGATTTCTGTTTCACAGTATCTATCGGATATTGATCATATTTGGTATTACATAATTAAAATTAAATCATCATGCATTGATTACAGTAAATTAATACAATATAATTTAGCTATTGATTTTAAGGAGATTCTAATAACCAATGCAAAATCCATTTGAAATTTTTTAACAAAAACATGTTCATGGTTTTATTTTTGTAAATATTCATATTTTAACATTTTTAATGGTTATATTATGTTCTACATTTTTGGTAGACATGTTACACTATACCCATTTCACATATGAATAACTTTGGGAGGTAATCTATAAACCTTATACCATCAGTCAGAAACAAATATAGTATTGAAAAGTACATAAAAATATAAGATTCATTGAATAATATCCTTACTTTGGTTAGTGAATTGGGTAAATTTGGTGGTGAATCCATGTTTTCTTTTTGTTTACTTACAGACGTAAAATATATTACAATTTTCTTTAATTTCACTGACCTAGCAACTAATTTATTATTACTAGTTTAATTGTTCTTCAAATATTTTTTTTTTTACTATAATTTTAAGATATTTACTCGGATAACTCACTCAGATACATATAATAAACTGAAATGTTTGTTATACATATCTGTGCAATAACACATGAATAAATTGTGGTATCAGTTGATTAGAAAATTGAAAGGAGAAAAATGGCGGCTTGGTATACCCATCTCTACAGTGCCTTAGCGCCGGCGCTACCAGACCCTGCTCTTGATCACCAACCTGTGTATCTTAAATCCTGCCACGAACAAAAAACATCTCTTGTTGTGGTTGGTTTTACTTTTTCCCTTAATGTTATTATGTTTTATAATTTTTAATTGTATTTTGTTATCACATCGTATCTATATTTCTTTAAGATAATCTAAGATGCTGCTCATAATGATTATTTTCTATCTCGATGACCATTGTACATATCGGAGTAAAATTATATTGATGCCTGTAATTGATCAAATTGATATCGATAGGACTTAAAAAATCTGCTCTGGGACTTACTCACCACAGTAAATATACTTTAAATTGAATGCCATTTATTTATTTGTTATACATAGCCTTTGATTGTTTCTAAATTCATTGAAACAAATTCAAATTGTTTTAGATAATGGCTGCTTCCCGAGAACATCGAGTGAATGCTGGTAACAAATTAGCTGGTTTATTGGATGGAGAAGAAGATGACTTTTATAAAAATACGTATGGTGGTTTAAATGAAGAAGTCAAGGACAACGATTTTCAATTTGTTGATGAAGAAGAATCAGATGATGTAGATTCAGACTTCAGTATTGATGAAAATGAGTAGTAATATCTGATGTTGAAGGTGAAGAATCATCTCGTAAAAAATTAATGAGGTATGTATATTTAGTACCTATCAGGCACATAGCTAAGGGTTTTCTTAGGGTGGCTCAGCCCCTAAAAATATTTTACTGGTCATTTCACAGTATTGTTAAATTAGAAATACAAGACTCAACTATTTGTGTTAAATTTAAAAAAATAAATCATATTTTAAGACTTCTACTGCGATATTTGTTATTATTAGATAAATAATTATCTTTTAAGTTTTATCCTAACTCTTATGTAACATGACAAATTCAAATACAAACAAAATTACTTACAATTGATTGTATTTGACGCAATAATTCTAACAGTACCTATGGTCAGAATAGAAATTGATTGTTGGTTTATAATGTTAACATAGAATAATATATAATTTGTCTATAAAAAGCAACATGAAACCCTTACATTACACATGCAAGTACTAAATTTTCAAAAATTGATTAATTCGGTTACTAATGATGAGCTTGAATTTCAGTTCACACCATCATACTCAGCGTCAAAAAATATATTATGTAGTGAAAAAACATTACCAACTGAATGTTTGTAAACTAGAAATATACCCTAATATTTGTTGTACTTTCTCCGATTTTTTTTCAATCAAATCTATGTAAAATGTTAAATTGTTCATACGTAAAAAATTTTATTGTACTATAATATGCGCAATGAAATTCTCCACATAGGTCCTAAGTTTCATAAAAATTGGTTGAACCAACTTTTTATTGTATGTATTTTATTGTATTGTATGTATGTTTAAGTGTGAAATTTTAGGTTAAACTTATAAATTCCGTTGAAATGCCAACTTCTTTAAATGGTTATAGAGAAAAAAGTTGACTCACGATTTTCAAGATTTTTATTAGTCAATAACACATATATGTGAGAAAGGTCATATTAAATTTTAAAGTTTTAATATCAAGAATTAAAAACTTTATAAAATAAAAATTTATGTAAAAATGTAATGGGCTATAAATCTATAAAAATGCATTATATGCAAAATCTGGCCTCTAATCATAAGCTTCTTTACTCCGCTCAGAATCAAAAATAGGTAAATCCTAGCTATAACAGTAAACTGTGATCTGTCACAGTGCTACCATGAGTTGAAAATAAATAGGTACGACTTACATATTACACACATAGTTTTTGATAAGAAAAAGTGTTTTTAGAGAAAAGAAGTAAATAAAAATCAGTGTATAGTTCTTTCACTCCTCTTAGACTCTTAGAATCTAAAATTCTAAAATAATAAAATATGCTTATCATTATTAATAATATTCATTTTCAATCATTTTATCGTCTATGGCTTTATAAATTAAATAAATTTGCCATTCCATTATGAAATAATAATATAAAAAAAGGCCAAGAGTGTATCTAACCCCCATACCCCCCCTGTCTTTATGACACTATACCTGTTTACTTACATAAGTCAACATTTATTTACGTTTTTGATTGTGAGTGGAGTGAAGAGCTTGTGTTTTTACTACAATGTTTATTTCTAGGTACACTTTTATGTTTAGAAATATTTGTGCTCAAGGCAGAGCAAACCCACCTAATAATCTCATCTGACTGTTAAAAAGACGTTGATGCCACGATTTACTTAATCCCTGACCCCAATGACGCATGAGGGTTCTGTTACTGGACAGCCTTTCTCTCATACTAAATTATTCTTATAAATATTTTTTGTAAATATCCTATTTGCTTACTGTACACATAATATACAGATTGTAAATTATCCATTTTAATTAAAAATAAAAAAAAAATACTTGCACAAAAACTTTTGCCACCAAATTTTTGGATTAGATGTTAGAATAAAGAAGTAATTTTTCGAAATTATCAATAGTTTTTTTATTTGGGATGAATCATCCAAAATTTGACAAAAATTCCTATAAAAGTGAAGAAGTTAGTGTTTTTACAATGATGTTGATTTTTTTTTATTTATCTTTTTTTTCTGCATACACTTTTTCGTATAGATCTACTTGTCCAAAAGTTTCGATCAGTAACATTTTGAAGCCCGATTTGCCTCTTATTGGTACCTTAAATGACCTCATTTTTTGAATTTCGCAATTCTTCAATTTTTTTTGGAAAAAATACCCAAAATTTGTCAAAAACAACTCGAAAACCATCGATTTTTGATCCGAACTTTATGAAAATTTAAACATAGATAGAAAATAATATAAAAAAGATTTTGGCGCAGGAAAATTTTGAAAATGTGAAAAAAAAATGTTGGACTTTTTCTAACATTTGTTTCCGATTTATTATTACTTTTTTTTTCCTTTATATTTTAGATAAAAAAAAGAAAAGTAAAATAAAGTACAGACAAGGAAGCCGGACATAATTCGCACCACGGATAATAATTAACAAAATAATAATTTACAATAAGTATGTTTAGAATTTATTGTTTTATTTTTTCTGCATTATTAACCAACTTTTTTTTATTATAGGTATCAAGAACCCAGAGTGTCGAAACCTGTAGAACAAGGAAAAATCCTGAAAAGAAGATGGTCGGTCTAGAGTGGAAGAAATTATTCTTGAGAGTTGAGACAGCACATGAAAGAAAATTTGTATGTCAACCTACTGCACAAAAGTCAAATCAGATCCAAATGGCTATTCTGAATTTTTTTACAAAAGTGTTGTATTTAATTTCAATTTTGAATATTTTGGTCCTCAAAAAAATAAATGTTCATTATTGCTGTAGTGCATAGTTCAAAAAAAAAAAAAAAAAAATGTTAAAAATTATTAATAGAACAAGTCATTGCATTTGTCAAATTGAACTGAGATACATACAAATAATAATAATAATAATAATGAAAATATATATATATATGTGTGTGTGTGTGTGTATGTTTGTCTGTGTGAACATATATACATGTATATATATGTGTGTATATGTGTCTGTGTATACAGATATATGTACGAATGCGTAAACAATGCCCATAGAATTATTTTAGCATAGTAAGTAAATTTTAGGCCTGTGGGATTATTAGGATTAAGTGTTGATGAGGCAAATGAGCGGAAACAAAAAAAAAGGATAATGTTCTAGGAATCCTGAGAAGCTACTACGATAGCAGCGCTCAAATAGTTTTCAATAAAATATTTTTTATAATGTAAAAAGGCCAAAGAAGGGGGTCATCATCGGACTCGATCGAAGCCATCGTCTATTCGAAAAGACGACGGGTTCGTCAGTTCTGGTGTAGGACTCACTTCGGCGGAAAGCTGACTTTAAATATAATATCTCTGTAAGTAATACAGTGGAGATATTTATTTTACTTTGTATTGTCTAAGGCAGTTAGCCAGAGACATTTTATTTTGTCAATTGTATTATTTGAGACATAAAGTCCCAAATCAATTTTTAAGATTAGCTTAAACATTTTTGTTGAAAAGAAAATAATAAACATTTAAATTCAATATTTTAAAACTGAGTGTTAATTTTATTTACGAGAGTAATCTTTTAATATATAATTTAATTGAGTGTAATTATTTAAACTTTTAAAATACTGAAAAGAACTGTTGTATTTAAATCCTTATATAGTGCTCGTTATCGTGGTCAATGGTTTTTGGAGTATATTCTAAAATGTTGGTTTGTTTTTTTTTAGGAGTTACTATTGGTTGGAGTTTTTTAAGATTAACTATTGGATTTTGAATATGTGTTGTCGGGGTTGGATATTGATTGGCTGAAGTTGAGGGTAATTGATAAATAGTTGTATGAACAGGAACAGGATCATCTATTATATCTTCATCAACATTATTAGTCTACAGAAAAATATTATTTTTTATGATCTATGTATCAAGTATACCTAATTTATTCAATTTAAAAATTCAATATAAACATACCTGTTTTGCTGCATTTATTTGTATCCAATGAGTAGATTTGAATTTGTGAATGAAAAAAATTCTTAAATTTGTGACACTTGTTTTAAAAGAATACTTTTTTTTACAGATATTACATTTTGCAAATGTAGTATTGTCAATTATTGTAAAATGAGACCAAATATCACTTGTTTTACGATTCATTGTTAAATAAATTAAACAAAACTATCAAATACAAAAAATTGAATATATCTACTATACACAATGATATGTAGAAGAAGAATGAGCTTCATTTTAATATTTGCATGATCTAATAATAGACTTAAGAGGATGTCAGCGCAAAATAAAACGTATGCAACGCTCCAGAGATAGCGTTGCGCGCCATATCGGCGGTGGCGGCTAATGCTCCGCCCATTTTTTCGACATGTATACTTTTATCGCGCATCGAGATGGAGCTACTAATGTATATAGCCAATCAAATGTATACAAATACTTATTTGAATACATTTTTTTTAAAAGAATTTAGAATGGTATTCAGATAAAAAAAAAATAAAAATATTAAAATACATTTATTTGAATACTTTACAAGACTGCCTATGCGTGTGATAAATCAGAAAACAAATATTTAACGACTTCTTAAAATTCTGTTCAATATAAATAGGGTTTTCTGAAAGTAGTATGACAGATTTTTTCTAAAAATCTATAATCTTCCTCTCTTAATGTAAAATCCTATCTACGCCATTTGTTTCAGTTCATAACATTTTAAAATGATGCCAGATTTAAAATATCTGATTACTCAATTAAATCTATCGCCAAAATCTTAATTCATTTTGATAATTAGCAGAAATTGAGTGTGCGCCTGCCAACCATATCAGATAAAATTTTTCTATTATATTAAGGTAAAAGGTGCACAATCGTGGTGTGTTCTCAAATACAATAACGTAAATGGTGCTCAATCATGTTGTGTTTTTTTAAGGTAAAAAGTGCTTAATCGTGCTGCTCCGCTTGTGTCTCTCTGCGGATGTTCTTGAACGTATATTAGTGGTAAACTGGTAAACTAGTAAAGATAATAAAATTATAAATATTTCATAGTATACAAGAACAATCGTAGTTATTTTATTATATGAAGTAAGTTGTTTGTGGTTTGCGTTGAATCGAAGGGAGTTAGACCGTTAGAAAAATCATAAAATTACATAAGTAAGTACAAACCCAAAATTTTGTTTAAAATACGCCATTGCATAGACGAATGTCGGATAAAATTTAAATATGTAACAACTGTTAAAGATACCAATTCAATATAAAACTAGCGATTAGTTTTTATCTATAATTTATTAAAATTCCACTCATAAGCGTTTTATTAAAGAAATGATTTATCTTCCTTTATAATTCAACACACTTATCAGTAATATTCCGATTTAAGAACGAAAAATACCAATGCTGTGAAGTATACCATTTTTTTAAGTTTTTATAAAATAGACTGATAGACAGTTTTCACGTTAGGTTTTTTTCGTAATAAAATGACGAATTAATTTAAAAATTGCAATTATTTTTCAAATTTTTATTCCAAAAGTTGCTGATTGAAGCTTTTGTACAAGTATTTTTTTTTATAAAAAAGTGTTGACAGGAAAAAAAATTATAGTCTTATATAAATTAATAATACAGGTTATACAATGGCTAACCTTTTATATAAGCATTAGAAAATATCTGGGATGAGAATAATTTTTGAGGCTTAGTGAAAAATATATATCAATTTTAGTACCCTCTAAAAGTTGAGTCTACTTTTGTCTATTCTCGTTTGACGTCATTAATTGTAAAAAATTACAATTAACTATCATTGTTTTCATTAACTCTTAGAAAATTCAATCTGATTTTATAGGTAACTTTAAAGTTTGAATAAGTTAGAAAATAAAAAAACCTTGAGATAATTTTGTTTTAATACTAAATATTTCAATCTATAAATATAAACATTTAAAACTACCTATAATGAATTATGAATTTTGAATTTTCAAGGTACTATTAAAAAAAATATAGAGAAAATTTTTTGGAGTGTATTTGTCTCTTGGCAAGTATATAAACGCGTGAGAATTTATTAAATTTGTTGAAAATTATGTTCCGAGTTCTACTTACAATAATATTGTAATGTTTAACATGTATTAAGGCGCCGAGTTAGGTAACATAATTTACATTATAAACCATAGTATTGTATTCAACGTAATGTTGATAATGCTTTCTTCCAATATCATTTTTATGTTTAAGGAAATTGGGAAACATATTCTTTTATTTTTGCAAAATTTTACATATTAATATACCAACCATAAAACTTTATTTTTAAGAAATTGAAATTCAATATTATAACTTGAATCCATTTTTATCATAATTGCGTTTGTAATATTTTTTATTTTTTTTTTATTGGAACAAAGTTGTACTTCTTCACGCCTGATCTAAACGCAATATTTATTAATATCTTCTATACAAATAAAATAAAAAATTGCATCCGACTACGAAAAAAACACTAAAAGGTAAGAGACAAGGAAGTGCTGTTTGATACCATCGTCTTATTGAGTAAAACAAGTCATTTGATAAGTTAGATATTCCTAATTGTTTAGTTCTATTAAAATCCTCTGTCTTTCTACATAACATTGTAATTCAATTCAAATTTAATAAAATTCAATTAGGATTATGTAACATATCAAATTACTTTTATCACCCAATCAGACGATGGTATCAAACAGCATCTACCTTGTTTCTTAACTTTTAGTGTTTTTTCTGTAGTCGGATCATAGATTTTTAAACTTTTATTTCATTTCAATATTTTCCATTTTGACGACGACAAAAATACGAGTGATATAATAACGTGAGTATTGAGTAATATATACTTCATAATTATTAATTAAAAATTATAGACCAGGATATTCATGATAAAACAACTGCTCAGTATTATGAGCATTGCAATTGGTTTCATTTTGTTTTGGCCTTTTCCGTATGCTTTGGTTCCGGTCTGGTGGTCCTAGTCCATGGTGGGAGGTGTATGGTATGTCCCGTTCAAACGGAAGTTATTTAAATTATAAGTTGCAAATGTTTTGATGATTTGATATCGCGTCATAATGTTGTCAATCCGGAAAACAGCGGCGTATGTAATACGCTGTAATACGTACGTGCTCTACCGCTAGAGGGCGATATGTATTCTATTATTTACCAAGTAAAATCGATTTCTATTGTTGAAGTCATAATGTATTATCCGGACTATAATCACAAATTGATTGGCACCTTATTCATCTAAATCGGATGAATAGATTAGACCAGTGGCTACAACCTTTTTTTTTTTCTATTTTATTCTTCCTTGTAATTTTTCAAAATCTTATGACCCCCTTGAACATTTTACAATGTTTTAAATGAAAAAAAATCGGAAAAAGCACGGACAATTTTACTGGAAATACCGAAATTAATATTATCATGAAATTAATTTTAGTTTAAGCTGTTTTGTTTTTGTTTTATTATTATTATACAAAACTATATTATAAATAAATGAAAAACTAATTTGAAGTTTTTATAATTTTCAAAACAATACTAATTACTTACTTATAAACATTATAGTCTAATAAAAAATATATACTGAAAATCCGGTATACTTTGCATTATGGATATTCTTCGGTCCTCAGGTGGGATACTTTAAGAGGGTGTGTTGAATTTTAAAGAAACGATTTATAAATCATTTCATCAAACAAATTATTTAGAGCGAAGTTTCAGTTATTACACAATAATTATTATTATTAATTTAACAATAAAAATATTTGAAAACAATTAAGATCCCATATAAAATTTTTTCTTTCACCAACATATTTTTCATATTGTTATCTAAGTACCTACATTTAAATTTTCGTAAAGTTTGGATTAAAAAAAATTTAAAAGCGTTTTAGCAAATTTTGAGTAGTTTTTTTCCCCAATTTTGGTAAAACTATTGAAAATTTAGAAAAAAAACCCTAAAAATGATCTTTGTCCTCTTTAATGTAATATGTAGAGCCGAATTATAATTCAAAATAGTTATTAGTTAAAACATTTTGATAAGCACCACCATTATCTCAGAAGCCTGATCACCACGGATTTCTATCTGTTCATGTTTAAGAAATAATTTAAGTGTTATCTTCCTCGATGTGGCGATCGAGTTTTGGCATGGATTTCCATTGGCACCTAATCAGCAGCTGGCTACGTGAAATCAAAATCCTCGGGCTTTCTCACAGCCATCAACCATATTGAATACATTATTCTTATTCGTTTTATTGTTTATTTAAAAGTCTATGTTTAAAACTAGCTGAATAACCTGACTGAAGTTTTTTGTGTAACCTATAACTTTTTATTTTATCAGTTTTTATATTAATGGTGTAGGTTGCATAATCCTTTTTCATATTTTGGTGTTAAATTTAAAAAGTAAAGCAAAAGAAAGCATAGATAAGAAAGTAGGACATACTTCGCACCAGGAATATTCTTCGCTCCTCGAGTCAGATACTCTTGGTCAGTGTGTAGAATTTTAAAGAAACGATAACTCATTTCTTCAATAATACGATTTTGAACGAAGGAAGTTGATAATATAAAGAACAATAAAAGTCATAATTTTCAATACACCAACCAATAATATCTGACCCGAAGAGCGAAGAATATCCGTGATGCAAAGTATGTCCGGCTTTCTTGTATATACTTTAATTTACTTTACTTTTTTTTATCTAAAAAATAAATAAAAGCAAAAAAAGTTTAAAAAGAAAAAAAGTAATAGAAAAATGTCCAAAATTTTTTTTTCACATTTTCAACATTTTTTTGTGTCAAATTAATTCTCATATTATAGTTTTTCTATGTTTAAATTTTTAAAAAGTTTGGATTAAAAAATGGCAGTTTCCGAGACTTCGGACAAATTTTAGTTAGTTTTTCCAAAAAATAAAAAAATTGAAGAAGTGATAAATAACAAAAATAACTTTTTAAAGTATCAACTAAAGGCAAATCTGGTTTCAAAAAGTTGCTGATTGAAACTTTTGAACAATTAGATCTATACAAAAAAGTTTCACAGTTTTATCTCATTATGATATGAAAATTTAATGCACCTAAACTTAACTTATACATCTAACGGTCATGGAAAATCTCAAAAATTGTAAATCAATTTTTTTTTTGTAATAGTTATCGTATAAAACTGGTAATTTTTACGTAATATTATGTTTTTACCGTATCAGTTATGTGATTTGGTAAGGAAATTGACACAAAGTCAGAATCATTTCAATTTATTATTTAAATTATCAAGAATGAGATGATAAAACTAAAATGACCCTATCATAATTTTTACATCTTACTATAATACAGAACACTCTATTATTATAATTTTTTTGACGTTAAATTTCCTATGACCTAATGTTAGGTACTTAAAAAGGCAATATATACATTTATGCTTATTGTAGTAACGCAATTTAACTGATCAACTTAAATACAGTGTGAAAATTGAATGTATTTATTTATATTGTGGCACATGTATTTTATGTTTGCGTTAAACAGTTCTTAAATATGTTTTACGGCAGCGGTTCTCAATCCTTTTGAAGCCGCGACCCCCTCCAATATTTTAAGCAACCCTTTAGTAGGAAAAAATAGTGTCAAATTATTATAATTATTGTATTAAAATTAAAATAAGAAAAATACTTGATAAATATAGATGTATTTATTTATCATAACTAGTTATTTAATGTATTGACGACCCTAAAAAATTTTGTTTGCGACCTTCAAAGGGATCGCGATCCCCCGTTTGAGAATTACTGTTTTACGGTATAATTGTTCAATATAACGTGTCACGTGCGGAAACTTAATTTTTTTGTTTTTAACACATTCATGATTTAGCGTTGTCTTAATATATTTTTAAAGTATCATTTTTCAAAAACTTATTAAACATTTCCTATATAAAAATCTTTAAAAATGACACGTCCTTTTTAGGTATAGTAGCTATAATATAAGTGCTTATAAATAAATAATGAATAATAATTATTACAATTTTTATTCATTTTACTGATTAAAATTTTTTAATAAAATATACCTATCTGCATTATAATTAAAATGTTGAACTAAGATAGTAGCACGACTGCATGAACAATGATAGTTTAGCTTTAAACCGTGTATCTGCATCTATATGTTTTGTGTTCGTAATTACTTAAATTTATTAGAATTATATACATAAATCAAATTTTTAATTAAGAAAACCGCCATATATGTGCTTAAAACAGAAAAAAAACGAAAATATAAACTTATAAAATAAAATAGGAAACTATGCAAAAATAAATACCTGTGCAAGATAATATATTAATAATTTGAATATAAAGCTTATAAAACGACATAGTTTCTATTTAAGAATGCATGCATTAGAAAAACCTAGATAAATGTGCAAAATGATAAACATTTATATTATAATATCGTTACAAATAAACAAAAACTATAATGCATAGGTACATTAAATAATCAATTAAGATAATTATTGTTGTGCGAGTAAAATGTTTCATTTCAGTAAACTATAAATGGATGATCATGATGGAAAAATGATGTCAAATTCAAGTGGAATATTTTTGTACTACACTCAATGGGAAAAAGCCGTCTCCTATTTGTAAAAAGATCGTATAAATTGATAATAATATAGGATTATATAAGATTCTACGGTCTCGGATAATCCGTATCATAGAAATCAGACTCATAATTAGAGAATAATTTGTGCTACGCCCATGTGAAACATGTGTTATGAGTTTCGATTGTGAAATGGTTAAGAAATAACGGAAATTAAATTATTGTGTTCTATAAAAAAAAGGTTGGTATAATACTAAACAGAGTTTGAAATTCAAAAGATAAAAAAAGGAAAAAATAAAAACGTGTAATCGTATTGAAAAAAGTTTATTGAGCGAAACGTAAGGATTTATTTACATTTATCGTCAGATATCCTTATACACTACTTACAATAACTGGTAACTATTAAAACTGTGACATTCCGTTCACAAACTTAAAATGAGAACAGTTGAGTTTATGAATTGAAACATTGAAATTTCAAAACTGCCTATTCGAATATTCGAACTGTTGATAATGGGATTCGAATAAATATCTTAATTTTATACATACCTATAGGATTTTTTGAATTTGAATAATATATAAGTTACGTCTTGTTATAATAAGAATTATTTTTGACAGCCGACAAAGTGTGTAACTGTTACTAAGATACTACACTTATACATTCGTACGTATTTTGTGTACACCATGTGATGTGATTTTTTCTGCCTAAAGTCAAGATTTTCTCGTATTTTACGTATATGTTATTTAAGACTATCTCTCTCTCTTTCTCTCTTTCTCGCTAAAAATATATTTAATATATATGTCTCTATCCGCATTTATATGTCTCCGCTGTCGCAAAAACCTTTTCACATCGCACCGGCTAAAACCTCGAGTGCTCTTCCCCGGCTTCACTTCCCCGCAGTCACCACTGTTCACACACGCACACACACACACACACACACACACACACACACACACATATACATGTCACACGCGTTTGCGGCTACCGCAGTCATCCACTCGACACATACACACACACACATAGGTCGGAAAAAATAACACTGCGTTCATCCCGCACAAAGCGTGTACAACGACGCAGATGTGCTCCGGATAAACCTTATGAACATTGCATTATATATATATATATACATGTGTATGTATGTGTGTGTGTGTGTGATGCATGCGTGGAGGCGTCCGATCAATTTTCTCTGTCTCTCTCTCTATTTATCTGTCCATATATATCCTTATCCGTCCGTTTCCTCTATATCGCATCATATGTGCACACATATATATGCACACACGTCTGTCACACGCGTTTATTGTATAACATTCGTCGAATATGATAAGTACCTCCGTCGCTGCTTCTGTCCGGATGGTAATTTTTAGTTTATATCGAGTCCTCGAAAATGGCCCCTTGTCCCTGCAATGGTAGATATGCATACCATACGTTTCCAGAGACCCGTCACATATCGTGAACCTGATTCATTTGGTATTTTAATTGAGTTAACGTCCGAGATAACCGACCGATTTTAGATTCTGAACGAAGTGAAAAAGCTAGTGTTTTTACAATGATGTTTATTTTTTTATTTTTTATTTTTTTTATTTTTTATTTATTTATTTTTTCTGTGTATAACTTATCGTTTAGAAATACTTGTCCAAAAGTTTCGATCAATAATATTTTGAAACCGTACTTTAGAGAGGTCATTTTTTGAATTTCTCAATTCTTAAATTTTTTTTTGGAAAAAACTACCCAAAATTTGACAAAAACGATTTGGAAACCATCATTTTTTGATCCGAATTTTATAAAAATTTATACATAGATAGAAAATCCTATAAAAAAGATTTTGGCGCAAGAAAATTTTGAAAATGTGAAAAAAAATTTTTGGACATTTTTTGAAAATATTTTTTTTTCTTATATTATTAACTTCCTTTGTTTAGAATCGTTTTACTGAAGAAATGATTTATCGTTTCTTTAAAATTTAATACGCCCGTCAAGAGAATACCACCCGTCGTG
>JAIPRM010009849.1:0-14313 GCA_025469315.1 Stegophylla sp. TES_Ste_2020 | reverse complement strand
CCGGTTTCAAAAAGTTATTGATCGAAACTTTTGGACAAGTATTTCTATACGAAAAGTTGTACACAGAAAAAAAAAATAAACATCATTGTAAAAACACTAGCTTCTTCATTTCATTCAGAATCTAAAAAAAAAAAAGTTGATAGTTTTCATGATAATCAAAAAATATTACCACTAGGTACTCCATTGTTGTATGTTGACTTCCCATACAATTAAATATATATGACATCATTTCCACCGTTTTGGCACTTCCGTGGTGATTGGTGGTGGTAAAAATGAAAATAATAGCGGATAAATCTTTTTAGAGGAGTAGAACTCTGCAAGAAATATTATTTTAATGCTAAAACATGGATTTGAAGTAATTTTAACCTAAAAAAAAAGATGTATCACACTACTTTTTCATTTTCAAAATGGTAAAAATGATGTCGTATATCAAATTATACGAGAACTAAGCGCAATATCGAATATGGTGACAATATTTTTTTTTTACTGTTATGAAAATTATTTATTTAATTTTTTCTTTTTTTTTTTTAGAAGTCATTTAGCACAAACAGTGTTACGAAAAAAAAAAATTGTGTTTATATTTGACGCACTAATCAGGGATTCCAAATAGATTACCATGTTTTTTTTTTCTTTTGACAAAAAATACATTTTAGGGAAATTTCTAAAAGTTTTTTAACTGCCAAAAAAAAAAAAAAAACACAATACCTTTCGCTCGGTTCGAAGGGACCGGTAGAAAGCCTTAATCCCTGGGCGGTTTGTGACGAAAATTCCACCCTTGATCCGCAGCCACTGATTTGCGCGAGAGACACGAATCAAAAGAAGACGATAGATTGTGCAGCGGAACACGTCATTATCACGTCGTTAAATCAGTCAACGGGTTGAATTAAAAAAAAAATAATAATAAATAAATAAAAGCCCATTAAATTTAATAGCGTTTTCTTCTTCTGGGTTTCTTGAGTGGAAAAATATTCAAAAAAATACACAGAAAAAAAAAAAAAAAAAGAAGCCATTAAAAATAATAATAACAATAATATCGTATTATTTAATCGTAATCCAACGGACGTTTTATTATTATTATTATTATTATTATTATTATTGTTTCTCTCGAATCACCCCGCGAACCGTACGATGAAATATATACGATGATAATAATATTATACTTACTCGCCGCGAAACCGACTTTTTAAATCTGTCCCGGTCGCGGCCCGCGGGTGGTACCCAATAATAAGTATTAATGTATGTGTAATTCTCAATGTGGGAAAACTCGCAGTGTCTCACACGTAATATTTTACCGGCCGACAGCAGCTGCAGCACCGGCGGCGGCGCGTCGTCGTCCATCATTATCATCCGTCTATGTGCGCGCGCGCATTTTTAATATTCGCATTCAGTCAGTCAGTCAGTCAGTCATTCGTCACAAGCGGATAATAATAACAATAATAATAATAATTAAACAACAAGCACCCGAAAACGTTCAAAATTATTATTATGATAATCGTATGCGAGACATAAGTGATGGGTATTATTATAAATTTTTTTTTTTGATTATTTGTTTAATGCGTTTGATTTTTTTTTTTTTCGCGGATCTGTCGATTCCGTCGATTCCTATATTATACTACTGCTGACGATATGAATATTATTTTGGATTTTTTTTTTTTTTTTACCTTTCAGACGTCACTCAAAACGATAAATACGTCGCGAGACCGTCTTCTCCCTTGTAATAATAATAATTATTTGCTGCTGCTGCTGCTGCTGCTGCTGCTGCAGCAAGTGAGTTTTTTATGAGATAGAGACAAAACAAAAAAAAAACAAACACGCCCCGCCGTGACAGATGGTCGGGTGGTAAACAACAACGCCGCGGTATCGATATAATATTATTCGTAATTTGTCTTGACGGCGGCGTTGTAAAAAAATGCACCGACTATTATATATTATAGCTAATTCTATACACGGATTTTTATTCGTTTTTTTTTTTTTTTTCACTTTTTACGTTCCCCGTAGGAAAACGATCAGAGTGACAAAAAAAAAACCGTATGCCATCGCATTATGCAAATTATGCACGCGGTGGCCGACCTACCGCGCGAGAATGCGTGTTCGCGTGTGATCGATTATTATTATTTTGCATACGATTATCGTCCGTTATTATTGATCTATAGAGCGTTGCACACCACTCCGACGACGACCACTCCCCGCGCTCTCGCGTTAACCGTAATAAATCGATTTCGCGCGGTTTATTAGTGGACTTGATGATATATTATTATTGTTTTTTATAGTGCTAACGTAAAACGCGCGAGATGCGTTCTCGGGTGAGAGAAACGAATAAGAAAAAAAAAAAAAAAAACGATCTCAATAAAAATTCTCTCCTAATCGACCACACTTATACCGCGCGGTCGGTAACCACCGCGGAATCCGGACCCTACGGTGAACGCCAAACACTTCTCCGGTCCTTACCGCGACCGTGAGTCATATACCGTGGTATGCGTAGAGCGCACTGGTTTTATTTGGTGAACAATACAACGACTTTTACAAAATGTCGCTGTACATAATTTATTTATTTACTTACGGGCAAGACCCTTATTAACATGAACATAATATATTATTGTACAGTTTGTAATTAAATATTCACATTAGATAGTTGAATATTTATTATAATACTAGGTAATCTCAACATTGAAGAAAACACCAAAAAGAACTTGATAAAATATAGAAAACAGTAATTGAAAATTGAAAATTTGGGGTCCACATTGGCGTTCCGCGTTAATCTACTTTACGGTTCATTTGCAGGGTAATTGGTGGTGGATCTAGTTAATAGTTGCAGTACTTTAAAACATAGGTATAAGTGATAAAAGTTCAGATGATTCAATTGTGCCATATTGAGTATTCCTACAGTAAACCCAATACCCGCAGAATGTCTACGTTCAGCTAAAGTAGACAGGCTGAGTTTACTTAAAACCGGAGTGTAATTATGAGTATTATAATAATATTATCGAGCCAGATCGGTGGCGTAGTCATGGGAGGGGGGGCAAGGTGCCATGGCCCTCCCCATTGGCCGTAACAACGTATTTTGTAATACTGCACATATAATATATTGTTTATTTTAAACGTTAAAAAAAATCGCCACAGGTTAGGTTAGTGTTAGATTGGTGTTCTTAATCCATAATACGGTGGCAAATACTAGAAAATGATATTAATCATAGATAATAAAAGTATGGATAGGATATTATATAATAATATACTGACTCTGTAACGAGCCGCGGTTTTTTTTTTTTTTTTTTTTTTGAGAAAGAGAAATATAGTTATATAAATTGTATAGCTGTGAGAGAGAGATAAAAGACAACTGGTCTTTTTTAATATCATGGTACAAAGTTGATTATTATATTCACAGACCTATTCAATAGTCCTTGTATCAATGATCATCATGAATTAAGAAGGTTCGTGTCAATGATAAAGAATTCACCCCACGTGTATTTTTTAATTATAATATATTATTTTAATGTATTTTCATTGGATGATACAAAAATTTATATTTTTTCCCCATAAATTTTTGATGTTGTGAACACGTCATTTATATAACTAGTTATTTATATAACTGCGTACTTATGCACTTTTGTTACATATTGTCATTGTTATAAATCCGTCCCCTAATCACGACAATACAAACACGAACTGTATAATGTTTTGAAAAGAAAAAAAAAATCGATAACTCTTCAGAGCGCGCGTACGTTATTATAATAACGAGAGTGTAATAACAATTGATTGCACGTTTGCTCATTCAAATATTAGATATTATTATTATTATTATTATTATTATTATTATTCATATCGACGTGTGTATAAAATCGGGCGCGGCATCGGAAGTCGTCGATCGGTAAGCCAATAAATCACGTCGGATTATTTAACGAATGGAATCGCATCGCTATACCGTGTGGAGTCTCACGATGATAATATTATAATACACTCGTTGCGGTTAAACCCTTTTAATGTGTTTTAACCATGGAGCGTAGTAATTCGCATAGAATCGATTTCTTTTTCCCGTCAACGTTCAAAATCCCCGGACGAAACCGTATTTTCAAAACGCAACATTTTTTTTTTTTTTTTTACTTTACAATAATCGTAATCCATATAAATTTCAGATTCTGAACGAAATGAAGAAGCTAGTGTTTTTTCAACGATGTTTATTTTTATTTTTTTCTCTTTCTGTAAACACTTTTTCGTATAGAAATACTTGTCGGAAAGTTTCGATCTGTAGAACAGGAATCTCTGTAGAACAGGAATCGTACTCAGATGGTACTTTAAAGAGGACATTTTTCCAATTTCCCAATATTTTTTCCAAAAACGGGGAAAAACTGTCGAAAAATTGACGGAAAACGGCAAAATACGCAATTACCGCAATTTCCGTAAAATTGAAAATTACTTTTTGACATAACTTCTAAAATATTTCAGCTAGGGACTTGAAAGTTTCACCAACCACTAAAAACAGTTACGAAAACATTCCATAAAAATTTTGAGTTAAGTACGGCATTTTGAAAACTTCTCATTTTTTGTTAGTTTTTATGTAATCACATTTTTGATTTTTGATATAAAGACTTGAAAATTCAATATGATCTAACTGACATAATATATGTCTAATTGACCTGAAAAAATCTCAAAAATCGTTTGTCATCTTCTTATTTTATACCCATTATGGAAACACTTCTTGTCCAAAAGTGTCGACCGGCAATTTTTTTTTTGAAACCGGGTTCGCCTCTAAGTCGGTACTTCAAACAGGTGAATTTTTTGAATTTCTCAATTCTTCTTCATTTTTCTAAATTCTATCAGTATAATAATATAAAATCATTAATTCCGCAAACGTAGCCCGAGTTTATCGTCAATCGATTATATTGTGTTCAAACGTATACCGTTTACGCGGTAACCGATCCGACGACCGATATAGTCGCGAATAACGCACGTCAGAAAAACACAATCGTAATTAAAACGCTATAAAAAAAAAAATTAAATAAATGAATAATTATAATAAAAAATGTTATTACGTGCCCGTAATAACAACAACGATCGAACGATCGATGATTTCCTTTCGGTTTTCGGTTGCCGCCGTTGCCCGATTCTCGCGGCACCGACGTACGTGACTATGATGCGTGTTACTACGTAGAGGGATGGGCGAAATACTTTTTAAAATTGTATTTCAATAAAAAATACATTTATCGTTTTAAAGAAACACAAAATACTAAATACTTTTCAAAAATTAAAAAATAAAGAAACATAATATAAAATAATGATATTATTTGTCCCGATCATTCTTTGACCGGGACAAATATCCCCTTATTCCCTTTGGGGTGTTAAATATTTTTTGAAATATAAATAAATATTATTATTATTATTATTATTCGATTATAACCGAAATGACAAGAAAAGTGTAATCAATAGGTATTAAATGACGACAGAAGATCATTTAACATTTTTTTTTTTTATTTTTTTTTATGGGATTTAAAACCGATATTAAAGAAAAGAAATCAATAAAGAGCCCAAAAGAAATTTCTACTGGATTTTGAACTTAAAGTGTATATTATGATGTTGAGTGATAAAAAATCGTTGATTATATACATCAGTTATTCATTGAACCAGCTATTTAAAAAAGAAATTGATAAGAAATACCGCAGTGAAACTGTTATTTTAAAATTAAAATTCTATCGGATTAAGCGTTAAACACTTTAGAAATTGTCCTAGTAAAATTATCAACAACAGAGATATTTTAAATATTTTCAAAATTATGTATTTGTCTTAGAAGTAATCAAAATTAGTTGAATAATATTTCAGTTTATATTACGCTATTAATCAAAATGGGTCAAAATTTCAAAATTTTTGTATTACTCATTTTCGAATCGCGATTTTTAATTACTATATGACTAATAACAAGAAAATCTAGTTTACGGCAGTTGGAAAAACTATTGACACTTAAAATAAAAATAAAATAATACCTTTCTGATTTATTATAGCAGTTTTTTTTTTACTCGACAGTTGATCGGTGTAAAAAATTATTTAATATTTACTAGAAATACATTTTTATCTGAAATACTAAGCGTATTAAATAAAAACAGTATTTAAATACGAGATAAAAAATACTTCTGTAAAAAAAAAAAGTAATAAAAACAGCAACCACCTCTGGTTACATATCTGCAGCTAACCATGCAGTCCGAAAAGTGAGTCACAAAGTCGTTGCAATCACAGTTTTTGAAATTTGTTTTTGAAAACAAAACAAGTACACACGAACGACAGTTTACCGTTGCACGAGGGTGTTTTAAAAGTGTTTTTTTTTTTTTTTTTTTTTATACACGAGCCAGGACGACGAGTGCGAAAAATGGCGTGTGAATAGTACGCAATCAGTGGCGTGACGAAGACAAAATTTTGGGGGGAGGAGTTATTTAAAATTTGCGATTGTCTCTCCGGTGCGAAGGGCTCGAACGTTCTCTTACACGCGGAGCACAGAAGTGCCAGTGAAAAGGGTGCAGCACTCCGGGTCCAAATCCCTCCCCATTCGTGTCTTTCGGCATATTGTGAAATTTTTTTTTTTTTGATATTAAAAATCGTAGGTATGTGAGTGATGAACGAGATGACCAGAGTACGGATTTTGTATGGATTTGCTTCATTTTTAAATTTGGGACGAAAAAGAAAATCAATTAACCTAAAAACCTAAAAACCTTGGATTATAGTCTTTGCTTTTCTTGCAATTTACTTAAGACGAATATTAGTATGTATTATAGTATATACAATTTTTATTTTTGACATGGCAACATTTATTTTTTCACAGTTTTTAACAAAATGCATAAATTGTTTTAATAAATTACTAGAAATAAAATAAAAATAGCATTGTAATAAATATGTATGAATTAATTCTTCATCTTTAAATCTTAAATAATTAATTAAAACAATAAACAAAATTAATCTGTGGACTTGATTGGTAATAATTATAGTGTTATAGTGTGTTATTTTCACATTTCACATGATAATCATGATACGAACTACAATCCATCGTATTATACAAAACGTCTTTGCAATCTACAATGTAAAAACTTTTGGAACGAAATCCATTATCAATATAATATTATTCGTTTTCAAAACACAAATCGAATTTTATCAGTCGCAACAACTAGTGTATAAAATAAAATAGCTAAGTCCTATACTATATATTTTATATTTTTATAAAATTTATTATAAAAATTTGAATTTAAGGGAGGGCAAGGGGGCTGAGCACCTCCAAAGAATAATTTTAGCTGCCCCCCTCCCCAATTGCAAGAATTAAATGATATTCTAATAGATAAGTAGCATCATTAATTACGAATTATATAGTCAGATTTTATTTTACCCCCCCCCTAACCCCTGAACAAAAATTTTAAATACGTCCCTGCGTTTTGCAAATAATTTGTTTAGCATATAGCTGTATTTTAACACAGGAAATTTGTTCGTTTTGCACAACATTTTGAAAATACATACGACGTTCGGTGAGATATTTTTTATTCCTACTTCCTCCGCTCCCCCTTCCCTAATGCCAGCGCTCGTTTTAAGGGGAAGGCTCGTCAGAGACTATTATTTTTTTTTTTATTTTTCCCTAGCGATTCCGAAATCGAACCGCGTTCCAACGTTGTTTTAATTTGATCGCGCCCCGAGAGGCGACAGACGCGGTTTCGTTTTGTGTTGCGTACGAAAGAGTGTTGTTTTTTAATTACGACAAAATAATAATTAACGCGGGGCGGCACATAACATAGTAACAATGCAGCGTCCCGCGGTCGAAGGGTGTTCCCGGAAACGACCCCGAAAATATTTTGTCGGTCCCTCGTTTCGGTCGCAAACGAAGCGGTTTTTCAATTCGTTAAAATCATCATATCTTTCACACTTCGGACGCGTGGAAACAGCGATACGACCGAAACGGCGGCGGCGGCGGCGGCGCGTTAATTGACAACGAAAACATCGTTGGGGTTAGAAATAATATTGTTTTTGCGCGAGAAAACTGCGGAAAATTTCCGCGAGGCGTTTAATAACGATTTCGTTCGGAGCGACGGGTATGACCGTTTCAACGGATAATTATTATTATTATCTTTTTTAATTTTGAAAAATTAAATTAAACGATTTTCAAGAAACGACCGAAGGGCATTTGCGTTTACAGCGGCCCCGAGTTGATACAATTTATGATACTACGCGTTTTTGCCGACTGTATTATAATTGTGCAATTAATTTTTGAAAAGTTCTTTCGAACAAAATACCGAAAAGAAATTAAATATAATTATTTATGTCATATGATTCGTATGAATATATATATATTTTAATATAGAATTATATATAATTACATAATTATAGAATTATTACAATTAAAACGTTTTTTCAACTCTTAAAATCGAAAACCAATAATGGTGCGAATAAAAAAAAAAAAAAAAACTTTTATTTCGTATAATAATTTAATATATATTAAAAACGACACATAACTGAGCGCGTTTATTTTTTTCATTCTAAAGATCCCCAGAATTCAATATCGCATGTATTTTATGTCTACACTTATCTTTGCTTTACTTTACTATAAACTTTAGTTTACTTTTAGTATTAATAATTATTAATTTGATCTAATAAAAGTATTGTATTTTAGAATCTGAACAAAGTGAAGAGAAGCTAGTGTTTTTACAATGATGTTTATTTTTTTTTCTATATACACTTTTTCGTATAGATCTACTTGTCCAAAAGTTTCAATCTGTAACTTTTTTAAACCTCGCAAATCGCCTCTAGTTGGTACCTTAGAGAGGTCATTTTTTGATATTCTCAATTCTTTAATTTTTTTTGGAAAAAACTACTCAAAATTTAACAAAAACGACTAGAAATCCATCATGTTTTGATCCGAACTATATGAAAATTTACATATAGATAGAAAATAATATAAGAAAGATTTTGGCGCAAGAAAATTTTGGAAATGTGAAAAAAAAATTTTGGGACATATTTCTAAAATTGTTTTTCCTTTTTATATTAGATTAAAAAAAAGTAAAGTAAAGTAGAGCAAAGTATAGACAAGAAAGCCGGACATAATTCGCACCACGGATATTCTTCGCTCTTCGGGTCAGATACTTTTGATGAGTGTGTTGAAAATGACGACTATTATTGTTCTTTATAAACTTCTTTCGTTCAAAATTGTCTTGTTGAAGAAATGATTTATCGTCGAATTTTTACAACACGAAATGTGAACGGGAAATTTATCGAGATGACACCGTCTCCATGACTTATGTCAACAAACAATATTTCCCCCCCTCCCCTGAACTGCATTACTGTAGGACGTCCCCGTTAGGTTTGTTCGTTTGTTCCTTCTTGCTGATGCGGGGGGGGGAGAGTCGAGTGGGGGTGAAAAAATCGCCTACAAGTAAGTGAATACTTTATTGCGTTATATTTTATTCTGTTTTCCGACGACCTTATCTATATAATAATAATAGATGACGGTGACGACAACTTAGAACGGCCACGGCGGCGGCGCTTATGTAAATCGATGTCACGTGTACTCTAAAAACTTATTAACTCTTTCCTGCGCGCGTGTGCGGTGTCGTCACGGTGAGCGACCGCCGATCAGATAACGGGCGCGCGCGAATTATTCGAGCATGTGCCGGCTAAACGAACAAAAAAAAAAAATATATAAAAATAAAAATAAAAGAACTAAAAACCAAATAAATTAAAAAACCTAACGCATTGGATCGTGTGTGTGTGTGTGTGTGTGTGTGTGTGTGCGTTGCTGCAGGTATTGTCGCGTGTATTTTATGCATAATAACGCGTCGGACTTAATGAATTAAAAAAAAAAAATAAAAAAAAAATCGCTGGACACGGTCAAATGGGGCCGTATCTATTGTTCGTGAAGCGAAGCGCTCGAAATGGAAATTAATTCGGGAATTATCTCGCGTTTTAATCGACCGTGGCGGGCGGTAACACGTCTACGACGACAGAGTAATAATAATAATAATAATAATATAATGACAGACGAAATAATTATAATATTATTATTATTATTATTATTATTATTGCAATACTCGGCGACACTGTGCAGGTGTGAATTGAATTGAATAACTCTTTCGGGTTCTTATCGCTTGAACAAACATAATAAAACGCGCGTACGACGACGACGGAAGATTGTGATAAAATTAATTATAATTTATTATTCGGACGAACAATTACCGAATAGGTTTTATTCGCGCGTGCGCACACTTTCGATTCTTATCCACTGGGTAGGAAATTAAAATAATAATAAACAAATTAAAAAAAAAATAAATAAATAACAATCGGTATAAATTAGAACCTAATGCGATTAAACGTAATATTATCATTCGCAGTGGTTGAACGCGTAGTCGATTAAGATAATTCGGTTTTTTTTTTTATATCTAAATCGTTTTCAAAAAGGAATTTTAACGTTTTTCCCGTCTATACTCAGTAGTAATAATAATGTGCGCGTTTAACGCGTCTATAAAGACGCGTCCGGCAGCACGAAACGAGTTATTTTCACGCGTATTTATTGTTATTAGACTCCGAGTGAAGTTTGTGTTTTTTACGATGATGTGTTCCACGGGCTTGTGTACAAAAGGCTCTATGTGTTTTGCAAAATTCACTTTTTTTCATTGTAAGGCTATGAATTGTACCACATTGTTTTTTTCTATTCATTAATAATTTTAATACGTTAAGAATCGAAGACAGCTGCAAAAGAGTTCTATATGATGACTTCTAATTAATTCTGTGATAAACCTTTGACACAATTGTCATATACTTAATTGATTTTTGAAAAAAAAAGGTTCTATGCGGTACAACTTGTTTATTATTTTTTGTGCCAAACGAACCTAACCTAACCTCTCTGGAACTTTTTCGTTCCGAGTTAGGTTTATCGATATTGTATAGTGACTTTAAAATGTGTAGTGTCTATGTATTTGTATTATTATATATAAACTTGACTTGAATAATGGAACAAAAGTAAAAAAAAAAATATTTATACTAAAAATTATTGTTTAAAAAATTATCTAATAAATTTGAGATAAGTTATCTGTAATGATATCTTTGTCTAGATAATTTTGACTTCAATCATCGTTGATCGCTATCATTATCTAGATAAAAAAAAATATTTATCTTGACTCAACGCTGTTAATTTAAGTTGTCCTCTTAAACTTAGGTTTTCGTTAAATTCACACGAATAACGTTAAAAATGAACGTAGACAATTACGTTATAAAATTGCAAAATTATTATTCAGTAGTATAATAAAAACAAAGTGCGGAATCGTTTAATCGATCCAGTGATAATTTATCGGTTTTTTTTTTTTAATTCGACACATCCGCCCGCGCGAGTATCTCACCCCCGGGACCGAAGAATACCCGTGGTGCGACGAAGTACGTCCGGCTTTCCTTGTTCTCGTTACACGCTCAACACCGCGTTTGTACGATAATATATATCATACTTTATGATGCGGTGTTTTAAACGTCGTCATAGAAAACGCTTAATTCTCGAAAAACGTTTCCAAACACGTCTCATCCTCGTCGAGCCGGATTTCGGTGTTTATTGTTGCACACGGAATCGTATATTATTATTATTATTATTATTATTATTATTATTATTATTATTATTATTGTTTTCTTCGCGTCACGTGCGATTTTCTAAAACCGACGCTTTTGTCGATCCACTAGACGTCCGGACGTCCATTCGTATGTACAGGGTGGTGAATCGACCCATTCACATTCTCCGCTACTCCGGTGGAACACTCCAGGTGGGTGCGTGTCGAATTTCAAAGAAACGATAAGTCATTTCTTTCATAAAAACGATTATTTGTCAGTAGTCGAGTATATAATATTGAGTATGATGTTTGACCATGTGGTTGGTCACCAGTGTTGGGATCAGATACCCGATAATATTATTTATCTAGATGAACGTAAGTATGGATTTACTAAAATATTTTTTATCTAGATAAAGATAAAAACATATAGACTTTTATCAAGATAATTTTTGCACATTTCCTGATATATTTTTTTTTTTTTTTTTTTTTTAATTTTGAGCGAAGCGTAGAATCTAGTGTTTTTGCAATGATGTATACTCGTTTTTGCATAGAAATACTTTTCAAATAGTTTTTGACTAGCGATTTTTCGAAATTCTCAATAGGTTTCTAAAAATTTTGGAATAACTTTCCAAAATTTTTTTCAAAAAACACATATATTATTTTTTATCCAAATCTCGTGAAACATAATAATTCTGAAACCAATCAGTATTCTGCGCTCCATTCGGGAATCTCGGAACGGAGAACCGACAGAACCCAACCCCTAATCCGATCACCCTGTATGGTCGTCGTGTATTTGTCCACCGTTAACGCTTACAAACGATTCGATATACGTAATGTATTCACGAGGGATGTTAACAATAACATAAAAACCCTTAGCCTGTGTCTACGTCTTTCGGATATCGGATTTTATTTTTATTTTTTCTTCGAGTCCACGTTATCACCGTGACCCCGG
Organism: Stegophylla sp. TES_Ste_2020; assembly: GCA_025469315.1. Lineage (NCBI taxonomy): Eukaryota > Metazoa > Arthropoda > Insecta > Hemiptera > Aphididae > Stegophylla > Stegophylla sp. TES_Ste_2020. The sequence continues at coordinate 1,818 of JAIPRM010009849.1, read as the reverse complement.
TCTTGGTGTCTACGCAACGATTATACTTCACACACGGGAAGACCCTGAAACCCCCCCCCTCGCCAAAAACAGGTGTTTGGAAATCACACTGGACGCACTATCCGCGATAATCCGCTCAGGAAACGCACCGGTCACGCGCGCGCGCGCGCGCGCGGGTTATGTTTTTCCAAAAACGTCGAGCCCTCCCCCCCGGGGCTTGCCAGAGTTGTAATTATTATTATTATATTAAGTCTTTGTCGTCGTCGGTTGTTATTAGTATTATTATACTTCGTCGCCGGACAGAGCACTACTGACAGTGTGTGTGTGTGTGTGTGTGTGTGTGTGTGTATGTGTGTGTACATACTACCCACTACGACGGTGACGGAGAAAAAGGGTTTGTTGTTTGCTGACCGAAGTTTTATCCCCTCCGGAGCGAAGCGCACAAAAAACAAAAACAATAAGAACCCGATAAGATTTTTAATTTCCCCAACGACACGTTTCGGAAAATCGTCACGTGTGGCTTGGACGACGTTTAAAATAATTGTACACCGGAAGGGGTTGGACTCGCCGAAAGGGTTGAACCCGCCCGAAAACTCTGCAACACGACGGTATACTTGATCGGAAAAATTCGCATTTGCACACCGACCTAGTTGAGGGTGACAATAGGTATTTTGAAAATTTTAAAACTGAATAAAAAAAACAGATCAGTTCAACAATACTAATAATTCGTTGGAAACTTCACAAGATTATTCAGCGTTTTAAATTATATAATTTAAAATAAACGCGCACAGCTGAAACGTAAGAAAAAACAATTGCATACGTGACATAAGTACAATGACACAAGGGATGATGTATTTTTTCGATCTCAATATTTTTTCTCGGACCAGAAGATGTATTTATATCAATTACTTAAACGGGATAAGTTAATAGTGTAAAGCGCAATAATAGTCATCATTTTCAACACACCCACCAAGAGTGTCTGACTCGAAGAGCGGAGAACTCTTATGTCCGGCTTTCTTGTCTAAACTTTTTACTTATCTTTGCTTTACTTTACTTTTTTGTTTTATCTGATAAATAATGAAATGGGGAGAAAATGTAATGAGAAAGAAGTGTAAGACATTTTTTTTTCCACATTTTCAAAAATTTTCTTTTAAAAACGAGACTTTTGGACAAGACGTTATTTCTATACGAAAAAGTGTTTACAGAAAAAAAAAATAAATAAATAATAAACATCATTGTATAAACACTAACTTTTTCACTTCGATCAGAATCTAAAATGAAAATTAATCAATTCAATACATTTATGTATAATTAACAGTGTTTAGATCATTATCTACAGTTAAGTAACTAATAATTATCCTTTATCCTACCCGAATAGTGTTAATAAAACAATAATTATCTCGGGTAAATAGATAATTTTATCCGGACTAATAATTGTCTAATAATCTAAATAAATTCGATATTTCAAAGATGATTTACTTTTAGATTTTGTGTGCAGCGAAGGAGCCGATGTTTTTACAAAATAATAATTATGCAATTATTACATTCGCGATAATTACGTTTACGTTGTTTTACGCGTAACGTCACAGCCGAGCACGGGGGTCGTATGTAATTACTAGGGCTCGGATTTTATAGCATTTGCTAATTTTTATAGGATACAGATATAAATAGCAGAGTAAGCTATTAATTTGTTTTATGCACCAGAGACTCCAAATATGAAATTTTATAATGCTATTTTTTGCATATTTGAAGAATTTTCGGTTTTTAGTGCTATTTTACAAGTTTTGGTGCTATTTTTCAAGTTTTGGTGCTATTTTTTCCTATTTTGCATTTTTAACA
>JAIPRM010009848.1:0-14314 GCA_025469315.1 Stegophylla sp. TES_Ste_2020 | reverse complement strand
GAGGTCATTTTTTGAATTTCTCAATTCTTCAATTTTTTTTTTTTTTTTGTTTTGGAAACAACTACTCACATTTTGACAAAAACATCTTGGAAACCATCATATTTTGATTCGAATTTTATGAAAATTCAAACATAGATAAAAAATCATATAAGAAAGATTTTGGAGCAAGAAAATTTTGAAAATGTGAAAAAAAAATGTTGGACATTTTTCTAAAATTTTTTTTCTCATTTATTTTTATATCGTTAACTTCCCTCGTTCAGAAACGTTTTACTGAAGAAATGATTTATCGTTTCATTAAAATTAAATACACCCGTCATTAGAACCCCACCCGTCGTGCGAAGTATGTCCGGCTTTTTACTTGTCATTTGCTTTCGTAAAACAGTCGGATAACTATTTTCATATCGCGTATTTCAAATTTCGTTATACTAAATCGATATTATTTTGTTCGACATTAGTTTATTGCAAACAATAATAAGATTTAAGTAACTGAATCGAAGGCGGAAAAAAAAAAGTCCCGCGAGCACTTGCATTTATCACGTGACGAAACGCTAGACGCTTTTACGCAAAAAGCATATTATTATTATTATTATTTGACTAAAGCTCGTGAAGTAAGTCTGTGGGTGGGGCTGGGGGGGGGTCTTTTGTTAGATACGCGATATAAGCGCACGACTACAGCTATAACGTTTTCGCTAAACCGTGCTGACTACGCGATAAATATTAATGCAGAAAATATCCGCTTTCGATATCCGGAAACGCGAGTAAAAGTATTAACCGTGTCGAAACCCGTGACGTTTGACAAATAGTACGAGTTACTTTTAAGATATTATTCGCCGCCGGCGGCCTAAATAATTCGTATTATTTTCGCGCGTGAATATCATTAAAAACGCGATATTTTTTTTATTTTATTTTTTTATTTTTTTTTGTCTCCGGTCCGCGGACCGCGTGATTTATGTTCCACGTGTCTTTGTTCGCGGACTCGTGACGTTCGCTCGAAACTCGTACGGCGCAAAAGTTCGCCGGAAACGCAATAATTGTTATTATTATTATTATAACGCGACGACCAGAGGCGACGGCCGACGACGTTACGGAACACGCGTCGCGTTGGCCGCCGTAACTTTTCGAAACGTGAGTAAATAATACCCAAAGTTAAAAACCCACTTTCACGTGTCCGCGGGTGCATTGTGCGCATTATTTGTTTTCTCAATACTCGCGCAGAGAGCGATGCGCACGCGACACGACTACGCTGAAGTCCGATCCGTCGACCTTCGACAAAATGGATTTTTTTTTTTTTTTAACATTTTCAGCGACAGCTAAAAACTATTGAAATCGCATATTGTTCTTATCGGGACGAGGTCAATAGAGATGGGTGAAAATTCTCTAAAAATGGAATTACAAAAATAAAAATAAAAACAAAGTATGTACTCATAAAAAATATCGTCTTCGATAAACCTAAAAATAATGTACATTGCATTTTATCTGCACCAGATTTTAGCTAATATTTTCCTTCGTTAGTTGTGCGTGTTAGTAGGGGTCCTATTCGTTACCAAAAAATAAAAAAATAAAAATAAATTATGATCATTTCCGCCAAAACCGAAAAATGTTTAATTTTTATAATCACCAAAACTACCTAACCAAAATATTTTTGTTATTATTTTTCTTTCTTTTTTCATTGCTCAGAAATCACAAAGAGGAGGACAGCTCTCGTTGACTTCCAAAAATAGTACGTGTATAAAAATGTATACATGTTTATTTGTCACACTCGTGTTACAAAGGTACTAGGTATTTAAAAAATTATTTTTAATTAATAAATGTGTATGTACACATTTGTTTGCATTTTTCATCTTAAATTTAATTTATATTATGTACTTTTTGGAGATAATTTTTAAAAATTCTTATCTTACAATTTCTTTATTTTAATATTTTTTCACCATTATAAGTATTCTCGATTGTAATTGAACTTTTTTATTTCACCCCTGTTTTATTACATTACTTTAATGTGAATAAACTAAAAATTGTTTAATTTTTAATTAAAATTTTTAAAAATATAAATAAAGTCAAAGATAATTTATAGAATTATTCATTGCAGAAGTGGAGGTGAAATGATTTACATTTGTTAGCTAGTAATGCTGATCGTCGTTAGAAAAAAAGTTGAGTGGGACGGACTTTATCTGAAGTACTTTGGTAAAAACGAAAATTAAACCTTGTTTTGATTTTGGCACAAACGAATGTTGACGGAAACAATTATTATTTTTTTGTCGAAAACGATGCATACCTGTTAGTAGTTAGTATCTGCATTGAGTTTGTAGCCGAAATTATAGCTAACAGGAATTTTTTTTAATTTATAAAAAGCCCGAGGGTCATCAAACTTATTTTTTGGATGGCCGTAAGACAAAAAAAAATCTGAAATGTATAAAGTTCACGAACTCTAAACGAGTAGTTAAATAAAATAAGGTTAATAATATAATGTCAATTTTTCTTAAGATAAATAAATATGATTATTTTAGCCTACAATTAAAAGTGTATATTAGAGTAACTAGATTCGGAGCTAGATTATCATCAGGTTACATACTAATATATAAAATGAATAAATTTTTAAGCTTAAAATAAATGAAAAAATTAAATAAACATGGACAAATAAATAGGTATAAAAATTAAGAATGATAAAATAAATTTTCTCAACAAGTACCTATCTATAAAATTTTGGATTCTTAACAAAGTGAAGTTTATACAATGAAGTTATTTTTTATAAATTTTTTTTTTCTTTATTTATTGGATAAAAAAAAAGTGAAGTAAAATAAATTGAATTAATGCTCTTTAAAATAAAGTAAACTAAAGTAAAGACTAGAAAATCGAATATACTTCACACCATGGTTATTCTTCACTCCTCGAGTCACATGCTCTTGGTGAGAGTGTGAAAAATGACAACTATTATAGTTCTTTATATTATTAACACACATCACTCAAATTCATGTTATTGAAGAAATGATTTATCGATTCTATAAATTTAACACATTAAACATTTAGATCTTAATTAGAATAATATAATGAGCATATGACATTTTAGAATTGTTGTATTATTTATAATTTAAAGCGTTTGTATTTTTTTTTTTATTAAATAAATTAAGGAACTAAAGAAAAACTCATTTTGATAACAACTTCCAAAACCATACCTAGTTAAAGAAGTTAAATTAGAATTTTTCTCATACATATGTATTATGGTTACGTTTCTTAACAAATAAATAAAAATCTATAACACAATTACCAAAAAGCTTACATAACAAAAAATCACATATAATAGTATCTAAGATTTATATGGAATTATTCACAATAATTAGCGGGCCAATTAAAACGTATATAATGTAGGCTTGATTAGGCCATATTAAAATTAATCAAGTAACTATATAATAATTGTATTCGCATTTACGTTCTCTTAGTAGTACAATATTATGATTCTGTATACTTACCTAACATTATTATTTAGTTATGTCACAGTTATGCATTAATCAATTCGTAGTTTTTAAGTTAATATATTTTTTTTTTTTTTCGTAGGTAACTATTAAATAAATTACTATTGTTGAGTATATTTTTTCTTATTAGATATTTCACACTATGTTATAAGATAGAAAAATAATGTTTTTAAAAACGAAAATAGACAAATGCTTTTATTTTTTTATTTTTTTTAACGCTATACAGGAAGTACTTTATATCCATTAACTGTCATTTTTTTTTCCACTTTGTGTCCGTATATAATAATATTATGTGCATAATAATGTACCCGTATTGCAATCGATAGCAGTCATCGGCCATGGTCTATCATGATTTTATTGTAATTGAAGAAGCGAAATCCACTTACCTGATGTATCTTTTTGTCATTGCTAAGGTGACCTTCTGAAACAGAAAAAAAAACCACGTTTTTAGCAAAATTCTGTTAAATCGAAAGACCATAATTATTTTTTCTTTTGTTTCTATCTAAATCTCGTCGTAAATGTATTTCACTCATTTTCTTAATCCGTCAGAACAAAAGAAAAAGTACTTATTATTTATTTCATATTGTTCGATTTGACGTAAACTTAAAAGTAGTTAGTTTGTTGTAATAATAATAATAATAATAATATGATCATTTTTCTGCTTAATTCCTCGTTATTGTGTATCTATTGTTTTCCGTTAATACGAATACGGTTTCTTTGAAATTACCGAAGCTTATCGATTATCCCTATTGTTTTTGGACTTTTAGAATTTGTAATTTTAATTATTCTTTAGAAAACATTGTCTGAATATCGGAAACTCGGGAGAACAACGGCGCGTATATACGTTGTTCGTGGAACGGATAACAAGTGCTGCGGATCGGAGAACAATAACGATTTGTTCGATAAAAATTAAACGTACGAACAATTATGACAACACGTTTTAAACACAGAATATTTACTGTCAAAAAAAAAAATAAATAAATAAATAAATAATAATAAATGTGTACTCAAACAAACGCTTTAAGATTTAAAGGTCAATTGAATATTTAAGTATTATCGGTTGTAGAATTTTCATATTTGTGTCAGGTAACCAGATTTTGAAATGCGAAACTGATGTTGCATAATATAACGAAGTTATTTACTTATTTGACATATATAATTTATATATATATAATTAATCATTCCGTTGCACGATTTAGGCAAGTGTCCATTTTTAGAATAAACTGACCTAACCTCAAGAGAACACGAAAACAGATTATAATTCGGGAATGCTATTCTGGAGCTTTAAAATCGGTTGGAGATAAAAACTTAACACAATTTATCATAAATTTTAACAACTTTTTAACGAATACTACAAAAAATTACCTTATCTAATGATACAGAATCCACGTTGAAAACGATATTAGAAGTTAACATAAATATTTAAAATTAAAAACTTTGCACACATGAGTTGGCAATGTGTGTAGGTATGAAGAGCCATGGTAATTTCTTAAATTTTTCAATTTTATTAGACTGAGGTAGTTTCTAACAATAGACACAAATTCCAAAATAGATTTCACAAACGCATATTATGTGTTTTATATCTGTGTTTTGTAATTTAGCGTAGGTTCTTTATATATATATATATATAAAAAAAAGACAATGAACTTTAAAAGTTTTATTAGAAATTAAATTAATTTGTACATTAAAACTAAGGTTCTTTGGAAAAATATTCCTGAGTCACGAACTCAGCTTACTCGTACAATTTCGGCATCGTATTCACATGTTAAAAATTAACTAACAATTTACAGCAATAAAATTAAGTGTGAGTGCATTTGAAGTTTATTTTCAAATATTTTATATCCTGTATGATATTGCGTCGATTAGTTATAATTTTTAAAACCATAAAAATGAAACGCAGATGGAAAATTCTTTATAAAATCACCCTTTCTCGACTATTTCTAAATATGGCACTGCCATTCAATGTTTAAGTTGTATCGCCACGCTTTTTTGCAATCAAACAAAAGTAATATTGCGCAAACAGATGTGGTTATTAATGTTTTCCACTTCCGTTAGCACGATAAATGATCATAACGATCATTGTGAGAGAATAGTGTAGATAACCTACACTATTCTTTCTGAATTCGGAGAAATGTTTAACGATTTTAAGTTTATACCAAATGACGGGTAAAAAGGCAGGTGGATGACTGACTAGAATAGATGCGATTAACGTTCAACAACATTTAATGCATTTGAAATCGCATTACAATTTTATCAGTAGCGCAAATATTACTATAACCCAGTTATGACTGTTATAATAGTGCAACAGTTATTATTAGTAAACACTAAGAAGTGTTGAATGATATCTAGGTATAAAAATAAGTACCAAGATCTCATCAACAAAGTTGAATAGATAAATAAGTATCTAACATTTTAATCTACGGTTTAAAATGTTTAAATTATACAGAAATCTACATAAATATCTAGATAAATCTCGTTGTGTAATGCGTATATTATTTTCAATAATTGATTACTCATTTAACCATATTACGTTTTATTACAAAATATTATTGTAAATTTCTGAACTGTTTCTCCTCAATAATTTTATTGTATAATGTTACAAAAATTTTTAGATTACAAATAATATTTTATTGTTCTATAACGATAGTCTATTAGAACAGACATTTCATTTTTCTTTACAGTTTAAATATAATATAAAATAACTTTATTACAATTTTGTTTTATGATATTAACCAGAGTATATTTGTATAGACTAAAGTACATACTACCTACTCTAACTACCAAAGATTTTGGGTATGTGTACTAGTTATATAAATGTATTCGTTAGATAAATAAATTTTATCTAAATATTTATCTAAATAAAAATTAAATATTATATCTCTATGTTTTATTTAGATATTTATTTAACTATGAATTTAATATTTACCTATATGTTTATTTAGCCAGTAATCTAATATTTATTTAGGTATTATTTTTTCTACCTGAACTTAATACTGTTAGTAAGACGAAGATTAGCAAAACATTTTTAAAATTATTTTTATTCAACACTAATAGTTTTAATATTAACTTCCAATTAATTTTAAAAGAAAACAAATTTAAATAATATGAGAGAAAAACTATTAATTATAACATTAAAAACTCCTATAACACTTCATACGGCCAGAGAATCCGAATTACTTTAAATTTCCATCGAAAGTCTTATGAGCACAATTTTATAAATAGTGATTATTAACTTGAAAAATAAATAAATTATTAGAGTGATATTTTAAAGTTCAGGACATTTTATTGTATATCCGGGTCATTAATTTTCTACTAGTATTCTTACAACGGTTTTCAAATCATAAATAATCGAGTTTAGGTAGTTTTTTAAAGGTTTTTAGAGTTTCACATCCGGGTTCTTTTCTTCTTTATAAACCAAATTACAATACACATTACATTTTTAAAATAATTACTCTCCATTTGTATTTGTATAGAAATACTTGAACGCTTATTATAATATGAATTTTTTTTTTTGGTAATTATACGTCATTTGCATATTCGTTAAACACAAAAACATTAATAAAAGCAACATAAAATATCACCGGAAAAAATAGCATCCTAAAAGCATGGATTAATTGGAATATGGATTATTATAATATCTAACGATACGTTGATTTCCCGAAGAGAACTTTAGACACTACAGTAATAGTTAGCTTTGGTTTTCTATATGGTTATTCTGAATCAAAATGATGGGAAATGAAAGGTAATTAAAATCATTCATAGTAAAAAATTTATTCATATTTATAATAACACTGTGAATAGAAACTTGGGACCAGAACCGGTTCTTGTAGAGATTTTAGGAACTAAAACTCTTAGTGGAACCTATGTTTCTAAACCAGAACCTATTTAACTAAAATCAAAATATTAAAATATAAAAACACATGTATGGTGACGACTGAAATCCTCATTGACCACTCTTGGTCTCTAAAAGTCAATAAAATATTTAATTAACAAAGTTGCTTATAATCTGTTTTAATTTCTAAACATTTCAAAAAATAGTACCGGAAGTGAAACTTATAAATCATGCAAGTTTTTCCAATAACATATAAATTGATTATCACACACCATGACAAGTGATTATGTGACCACATTACGTCAAAATTATTTTATATTTTAAATTTTTATACAGGTAAATCATTTATCAATATTTCAATTTTCATAGAGTTTAGATAAAAAAAAAAACCTTTTAAATGTGTTTTTGTTGAATTTTGGGCTATTTTCTCCAAATCTTGGGAAATTCTATAGAAAAATTCGAAAAATGAGCTCTTGCGGGAATGCAAAAAATTATTTCTGATTTCGAAATTTGTTGTTCGAAACTTTTCGACAAGTATTAGTATTTCTATTCGATATAGTGTTCATATAACAAAATTTTAGTTACAGTTTTCGAAATACTGAAATAATCAAATAATCAGTTTATTTAAAAAAATATCACCCCCCCCCTCATCGCTAAAATTACTCGCAACGTTAGTGTGTCTGCGTGACTACAGTACTGGTCTGCCAAATCGACGACTACGGTATGGGCACATGTTACGTAACCGCAGTCTCGGTCACGTGTATCTCCTGGAGGAATACGTACCTACAAAATAATATTATAGGCCTCTCGCGTCAGTAGCCCGCGATCTCATTATTCTCAGCCGCCGGCATTGTCCAAAAAGTACTACTTCTCCACGCCATTATATTATACCATTGTAATATTATACTGTTTATTTGTTTCCGCCTATTATTTTACGACTAAAATCGTTCGACTTCCAAGGAAAAAACATTACCAGACGTATTTATGTAATGACATTCGTACCTTTCGACTGGTCAAAGTATTTTCAGTCAATTCTTCAATTATCCTTTCAACGATTGATATGTGAAAATCGACTACTTCATTAAAAAAAAAATATCATTGTTGTGTCATAATCATATTCTGAAGTCTGAAGTGTACCCCTTTAATATTTTACAAGAAATTTCTAAAACCGAAATTATTGAATGCATTTTGACAAATCTTAAGAGAGTAAATAATAATTTATATATCACATAGTAATACTTATAATAATGAATATTAGAAAAATCTTTCTTGTTAAATTCGATTTAATTTTAACACTTACATTTAAGAAATATCATAAATTGTCAAACCTTTTAAGTAGTTTATAGCCTCAATGTTTTTTTTTAAGATTAAAAAATACTGATTTTAAAACACTAAATAATGTGTAAAAATGTGTATTTGATCAGGATCAGCAGAGGAGTGTGAACAAACATACTATAATGTAGCGTAAGAAAGAGAATAAAATAATTGATTGAGATAATAATATAATATTAATCAATACTTTGAAAAAAGAAAAGAAGCTCTAATAATGTAATATTTTGTTTACAAGTATCGTTATCTTTTTATGTTATTTGATTTAAACTCGTTAATATTAATAATATTATTATTATTATTACTTGAGAGGGTTGTATTGATAACTTTATTGATGTAGAAAAATTTAATAGAATTACGTCACTGGGTGAGTTCGTACTAAATTGTAAGTATAAAAATTAAAAATTAAAAAGTAATTAATATTTTAGGACAATACAGAAAAAAAGACAGATTTCTAATATTTTCAAATTTTGTCATCAAAAGTGTTCAAATATATTTGATATTTTTATTAAATATTAATCTTTATTATTAAAATCGGTAAATAAAAAATTCATTTTTAAGAAAATTATTTTTAATTTATTTGAAAATGACTTATAACGTAAAAATTCTATAAGAGGTACCCACTACAAATAATTATATTATAATTTGTATACTTTTCAGACAGTTTTTCTTATGTTTGAGAAAACAACTGAAATGTTACGACAAAATTGAAATATAAAGTATAACGTGGTCAGAAGGACCGGACCCCGAGGACCTAATACGATATTAAGTTATTCATGGAAGGGTTTCTTGTACTTGTGGATAAGTTTTCCGTATCTGAGAGTTGAAAACAATGGATGAGAGGATTTTATCAATAAAAAGATCAGTTTGGTTTATAGTTTTAAAATTATTTATAATATTATAAATAACAAATTTACGACAATATAGTTTCAATATGATTGTTAATAACCGTAGCTTCACGTTCATTTTGTTTTAATGGTATATGTCAAACTAATATGACGTGTGTCAATTTTAATATTGACAGCTGATAAGTGTAGAGTGTGAATATATTTTAATGAAAATTAAATATACAGTGTGTATTTATAGCATTATATATATATTATATAAATATGTTACCGGCAATATGGATAATTCAGATATTTTGAAAAATGACTTGGCATTATGTATATTGCATAATGGGCAATGAAAATAAAACATAGGATTTTCAATTTATAAAATACTTAGGCATTATGTGTAATGCCTTTTTTTTTTAGGAAAAGTAATGGCTTCAGCTAGATTATTTTTTATATGATTTTTCCAAATTGTCCAAATATTTCACTACATTATGCAGATATTGTTGCACCTTTAAAGTATCTAAGAAACACAAAAATACTTTTTTCGCACCTTTTTTCCAAGGCGCAACTTACCGACACCGAATTCCTGAGCAAGAGTTCATACTTTATCCACAGCATACTGGATAATGTATACATTGTACATTTCTATGGTGGATAATGTATACATCTTACTATTCATATGAACAACGTTTACAATACTCGGTTAATGTGTACACTATCCGTTTTCGTACTCTACCCGGAAATATATATGTATATAAATATATTTATACAGAGGATGTACCGATTGTTACGATAAAATAAGTAGTTATGAAATTATTAATATAATCGATTTACGGAAGATTCTATAAGAAATGTAGCTCTGTTCGAATATTTTTACTCGATAATTTAGCTAAAAAAAAAAAAGCAGTGAAGCTTACTCCATTTAACTGTTTAATTGTACACAAGTCAAATATAATAATACGAGATATGGAGGCGGGCTTTAACCCCGCTAGACTAGGGTGACCATATTTATGAAAATAAAATACAGGACAAAAATATTTTTCATGATATTTTTAAATAAATAAGTATTTCTTATATATGTATATAAATATTTTTTTTTTAAGTTTTTGAATCGTGAAAAAGTATAATTTTTAAAGTACCTATTATAGATTAAATTTAATCACATAAAAATATTATTTTGAAAAACATAAAATAATATAATTAAACTAAATCGATACTTTTTTTAATTTTTTCATCTCCTTTATTCGTGTACATTGTATACTTTACTTTCTAAAAAAAAACTCGTTCATTCATTTTACGATTATAATATTAATCTAATGGTATACACAAGATTTCTAGATTCTTACATTATTTTATTCAATAATTTCATTTCAAAAATTTTAAATCAACAGTAAGTTAAAAAACGGAATTAATATAGAGCAGACTTTAAATTACAGGACAAAAAACATCCTGAGAGAAGTTCGTCAGGACACAGAGCCGAAATAAAGGACAATTTTGTATAAAACAGGACGTATGGTCACTCTACGCTAGACTCCTCCTTCTGCTTGTACGTCACTGGACGGGGATAAAACCAGAGAAAATTGTAACGCGCTAACACCCTTGCGTTATATGACGTGTACCTACGTGCCCTTTACACATCGGACAAATGAACTAACGACGGGGTAGGCCGTTTTATAATGTTGATCTACCTTTCCGTCGTAAAGTTGTCTCGTTTACATTTTTCATTTACCCAGTAACGACCCCCCTCTCCCCGCTCCGGTATAACACACGCACAAACTAATTACGTTTTTACGACGTGCGCGTTTTTCTGTTTTCGTTTTCGTTTTTTTTTTTTTTTTTTTTTTACCTCAAGCTTAATTTACACCGAGTTTGAAACTTCATTACACATTTAATATTTAACGAGCTGTTTCGTAAAACCTTATAGGGAGATAGACGAGCACGCAAAACAAACAATCGTAAACGTACGGCGTATAATAGGATGGGGAGGGGGGAAACCAAAGGTATTTTTACTCCAACAAAGGTACGGAACCAGAGACAGGAGCATAATTTAGTGGGAAGGAACTTGAGGGGTAGATCATATCCTCCTTTCCATCTGTTGTATTATTTCTAGTATGAATGGTGATTATTCTCTACTATTTGTAATTTATATTTCTTTTGAAATATTTAATCATTAAAAAACTCCATGAACGAAACGTCAAGAAATTCATATTATGGTGAATATTCGTATATTGGTATTGTGTTTATATTCATATTTAAAAGCACCTTAAATGTAAAAACATAAGTTCAAGTATATCAAGCTTACTCATATTAAGGTCAACCTTTTGGTCAACCATTGTTGTCAGAATCAGTTAAGTCAATTATAAATTTTAGATCCTGAATGGAGCTAAGAAAATCTCGTTTACGGCATATTTTTCAATTTTGACTCAATATTTTCAATAGTTTATCATTGATTTTGAAGAAATATAGAGAATTTTGACAAATGATCTCTTTGAGGTACAATTCTATTGGTGGATCTACAGGAGAGGGTCACAACCCTCTCCCCCGTGGATTAAAAAAAATAAATAAAATAAATATTCCACTATTAATCACTATTGTGGCTCATAATTGGCTTCAAAAGTACCACCTAAAGGTAAAATAAATTATGATGCTTATCGAAATTTTGGACTAGTATTTCTATGCAAAAATATGTTTGAAAAAAAAAAACATCATTATAAAATTATTAATTTCTTTGCTTCATCCAGAATCTAAAATATCGATATGCCACCGATATATTAAGGGTGGTACGGAAACGTCTGGGACATAATGTATAGATATTATAAGAGTTATTGTGTTCCCACTCTGACATTTTGATTTATTTTTGCTGTAATTTCATAAAATTTTTAATTTATTGCTATAATGATTGAATTTCTGTAAAAATTAGATGGAAAAATATATAAATATAAGAGTAGTTAAAAATTAATGATAATTTTCATGAACAATGGAATGGACATTGATTAATCACTCATTAAATGATTCTTAAATAGTCTTGACATAAAACTGACATTTATTGTTATGTATAATATCAACTGAAACAACATTTAGAATAATTTTATATAAGAAATAATTTATCGTTTCTTTAAATTCAATACATCCACCAAGTGTATTCCGCACAAGGACTAATGAATATTGAATACCCTTGGCGTGAAATATATCAAGTACTTTTAATATCATGCTTGCCATCAAGTAGAGGTAACAGAAAGTAGACTAAGAAAAATTTACATATATGGATTGAACTTGATTCTAAAAAAATAATACTCGAAGACACAAAAAAAGCAAAACTCGTCCTACTTTAAAGGATAAATAGCTATTGTATTCATTGCAAAACAAATGTATTTCAAATACTTTAGTATTATAGTTCTCATGTGATGTACCCTATATATTTTTATCCGCTCTCTAGAAAAAATTCTTAATAAATCCACGATCAACCGTATTAGAAGCTAGAACATTTCGACGAGGACGTTTTGGCACTTGACCATTTCGGCGATATAAGTGCAATCATAAATAGTTTGGGAACCGATGCAAATTTCAAAAAAGCTGATAATTTCATACAAAAATTAATCAGTAATAATTTTATGATCATAACAAAATACTATATATATATATATATATATATGTAAGAGGTTCAGTAAATAATATTGCTTTAAAATAATTTAAAAATATTTAATGTTTTTTTACTAGTTTTATTTTACTTTGTATTTTATTTTGAATAATACAAAATATAGTTTATTAAAAATGTAATACCACAAAACGTCCTCGCTGAAAAGTCCCATTCCAACGTATTATATACGCACACGGTGGACAATGAGTTAATTAGCAATGACAGAAGTCAGTTGAAGACTCAACGAGAGTAATTTTTATTATTTTTTTTTTAAATAACAAAACGACTTTTCAAGAATACCACATTATAAGTAATCCGATTCGAACAGAATTACCACACAGTTTCAAATTAGGTTTTTTCTTTCAAAACTATATTATGTTAAATTTTTCATTTTTACATGGAAAAGCGTATTCCGTAGGTTTTTTATTTTCCCCGTTCGTTTTGTTTTTACTCGCGTATACGTTTTATATGCATTTATACGTTTCATGAATCCGTTTCCGGTATAAAATCATGTTAAAGAAAAGCAGCACCGAGTCGCATTATACCCGCGATCTATTCAATGCGTTCGACTGGTATTATAGTAGGTAGGTACGCCGCCGCAGCAACATATTTCTCTTTTTCCCTGACTTACGTATCAGTGGGTGGAGGGGGTATCTTTCAGCGCAGTAATGTATTTCCACAAGTGAATGTACGTTTAACGATGACGGGGCGGGTAGTGGGAGTCGATAAAACATACAAAACGCACACAAATATACTAAGACTTTCATGACCGGGAGCTTATAAAAGAAAAAAAAAATCAAACTTTATAAACCCAAAATATTCAAGAAAAATGTAAAATAATGTAAAATATTTTTATAAGGAATATAACTACATTAAATTACTAAATGTTTGCAATTTTATTTTGTACAGAACATAGATATAAGGGCATAGACTTCGTATAGACCTCGCGTATATTTCATCCTCATCGTGACACGTCCTTCTGACTCTCGCTTTTTATGCTGTTGTAGTTTAGCTCATCATGACGAGTAATTCGTGCAGACATTACAGTCTTCTTGCTGCGAAAATTTTTCCCCCCTCTGACATTGTATACTTAAAAAGCGGACATACTTCGCACGATGGGTGTACTTCGCACGACAGGTGGTATTCTCTTGACGGGCGTATTATATTTTAAAGAAACGATAAATCATTTCTTCAGTAAAACGATTCTGAACGAAGG
>JAIPRM010009847.1:0-14315 GCA_025469315.1 Stegophylla sp. TES_Ste_2020 | reverse complement strand
TTTTTTTTTTTTTTTTGGTAAGTTTTATTTTTTTTATTTTTTTTTTTTTTTTTTTTTTTTTTTTTTTTTTTTTTTTTTTTTTTTTAATTGAAATATTATTTAATTTCTTAGTTTTTGTTTTTCAATTTTTACTAATTTGCGATTGTGTTATTAATATTTCTTTATCTTTCATATCTTTTGTACTGTACTCAAACTTATATACCCCCCTCCCCCCCAAAAAAAAAAAACAAGCTTATGCTTAAAGGGGAGTTGCAAAACGAATATATTAGTGTAATTTTATTTTGTTCTTGTTAAATAAATAAATAAATTATCATTATCATTATTATTAGATCAAAATAATTTTATTGCATTTGTCAAATCGTATTCGGGGACACCCTGTACATACATACGCCTCGTAGGTAGACATTACACATATTATATAAATATGTTAGTAATATTTAAACGTGTGTTCGGGCACATTAATATAATATGAAGCACAGGTATTCGTTTACGTGCACGTCGTATTTACCACATCGTCATTCCACATATACGCGCCTGTCCGATCCTACTCCCCGATACCCGCGCGGTTGACAGGCTTTTTGCATATATTATTAAATGAGTCGATAATATTATTATTATTATTATTATTATGTTGTTATCATAATATTATATTGTAACGTAATATTACTTGCACTCGTATAATAAAAATATTAATAGGTTTATACGTTTCTAATGCGCTGCGGACATTCTCTCGTATTATAATATTATACATCTTGTCATCGGCGGCGGTTTTAAGACTTAAAACAAGTGGTTTCTAAAGCGAGGGGCGCGAGACCAGGGATGAAATCGAGTAGGAACTGAGGGAGGGAGGGCTGGAGTTCAGGGACCCGCACAATAGGAAATGCTTCCAGAAAATAAAAAATAATTTAATGTTTTTTTTTACCATTTTTTTTTTTAGAACTTATACAGTGTTTTTTTGGTACGAAATTTTGGATAGTACTTAACACTTGTCTTATTATTTCAACAAGCGGATAATATTTAGATCTTAGTATTACTGAAAATAGCTGCTTTGAAGTCACAGAAAGAATTAATTTTGACACTATATGTGAATGCTTTTCTAATTATGAAATTCAAAATTGTCCAAAACCCAAAAATATCTCAGTTATCAGTAGATTATGGCGCAAATGTGCAAGAGAAAATCTCGCAAATTTAAATATAAAACTTTTTACCAGTTATTCAATATAATAGTTTTTGTCATCTTTGGAATATAGAATCAAAAAAAAAAAAAGACTTACTTCGCACTATGGTTATTAATTATTCTTCACTCCTCGGATGTGATTTGGTGGGTATGTTAAATTTTAAAGAAAAGATAAATATATATTCAAAATTTTTCCATCAACGTGTCTTTTAGTTTCGTGGCTTTATATTAAACTTATAATTTTGGGCCCCAGCTCGACGAATGTCATGGAAATAATATATTTTTGATTTTTCTGACTAACGTGCATTTTTAAAAATAGAAAATTTTACAAACGACAGACACCAACAGAAAAATGGATTTTCTTCCTTTAAATACGCCACTGCCTCATGGCATCCTTAAGGTAACATGAAAAAAAAAAAAAAAAAGTGTTCTGGAAAAACATAGTTTTTATAGAAATTTAAACATGCATAATTTGGATATTCTTCACTCTTTGGGTAGGAAATTTTTGGGGAAAGGTGGAGTTTTGAATTTGATATATTATAATTAACGATATAAATGTGATTTACTACATAATTAATAAAAATACATTAATTGGTTGCTATCAAATTTTCCATAGCAACGTAAAAACAAAGTTTATGCTTTTAATCCTTCGAAAAAAAAAAATGTCAATTTCGAAAAACGACCTGTCTAAAATACCGTCTAGAACCGAATTCTAATCACAGACTTTTGGATACATATTCCCCTGTAAGAAAATGTGTTCACAGAAGGTGGGGGGTTGTAAATAAACATCAATTATCTTTTTCATTCCACTCAGAATCTAAAAAAAATCCAAAAATTGCATTTTTTGAAAAAAAAAAAAAAAGGAGGTGCGCTTGTTTATATTATGTCAACGTATATTTATACTTAAGAAACGTCGGAAGGGGGGAAAGCTCCCTGAAGTTTACACCAGATGGTTTTTTTTTTCCATCCCCGCGAACGAAAGGGCTCTGGCTATGTAAATGAATAGGGGCTAAGGGTCCAAAAAAAAAAAACCGACCTCCCCGCCCCTCCTTAAGTTTACCGCCGGCCGATAAAAAATCACTGACACTCAATTTAACGGTTGACAAACCACACACCAAATGATTTACCAAAGACCCCCCCCCCGGTGTGGTCATTCATTGACCTACGCGTGCGACGGCGGCGGTGTTGGAGCGGAACACATAATGTGATAGACAATAATAATCATAATTTTTCTATACATATTTGCTTCGTCGACGATTCGCCGATTTATTTGCGAAAAGGGGAGGAGATCGACTGGGGGGATGAAAACGCGAACCCTCCTCCGACGGCCGCCGTGTCGCGTACTATATATAGGGTGTCCCAGTACTGTTTTCACAAATGCAACAAAATTTTGTTCTATTTATGATTTCTCTTTTTTTTTTTTGTTTACCTAATAAATAAAGAAAAGGAAAAAAAAATAGTGTTAGAAAAATTCCCAAAATTTTTTTTAGTATTTTCAAAATTGAAAAAATTTAAAAAAAAGAAGTATGTTCTTATCTATAATTTACTTTACTTTAGGTACTTTTTTTATTTTGTGCCAACGCTTATAATTAAAATGACCAAACGGGAATTTGAAAAATGACCCCTTCAATGTACCATAATAAGGGTGGGATTTCGTGTCAATAAAGTTACTGATCGAAACTTTTGGACAAGTATTTCTACACGAAAAAAAAAAATGTACCGATAGTAAAAACAAAAAATAAACATGATTGATTTTTTTTGAAAATTATTACTATAGCAATGACGTATATATATATATATATATATATATTTAGGACCCAGATTTTGAAATTTAAAATTTTTTACTACAGTTTTAGAAAAAAAATCAAAATAGCCATTTTGTGAATGTGATTTCTAGATAAATATTTGTGCTTAAATCCCTAATAAAGGTATTTTTCAACGATTTTTAAAAAAATTGCGAATAATTTAATGATAACGTTAAATACTACTCATTATAATATTACCAATTGACGTCATATTAACATCACTGCTATTATTAGGGCTAAAGATATATGGGAGTTGGTATATTTTTCAAAAATCATTCAAAACAACACAGCTAAGTAATGTAGAAATGCGTTTCAAAACAGCAGGATTAAGGATAAAGATTTTTATATGATATATTTCTTAATATGTCATTATTAGGGCTAAGGATTTATAGGAGTTGGCATATTTTCCAGCAGGAGTTCTCTTTAATTTGTATATTTCGCATATTTAGCTCTTTTTTTCGATATAAGTGCACATTTCGGTTATATTTGAGTTTTAAAAGCATATTTTTCATTTTTTTTTCAATATTTAATTTGAGTTTTTTTAGTGTCGGAAATTTTTTCCCTGAATTTCAGAAAAGATTAAATATTATTTGTATAAATGTAAGCTTAAAAAGAATAAAGATTGGACAAAAAAAAATAGAAATTTCATAAATAATAGAAGAAAAACATATTAAAATACATTAAACAATACAATTTCGAAATTTTACAGTAAATTTAATGTTTTATGAGAGATTATTTTAGCATTTTTGTATATTTTTAGAGAGCATAAATGCATGCATATTTTAAGTTTTTTTAGAGCTATAAGTCCTTAGCCCTAATTATTATAGTACCTTTACTGTTTATATTATTTGACAAAATTATTAAATTATTCGTTAAGTTATAAAAAAGCCGGACATACTTCGCACGACGGGTGGTATTCTCTTGACGGGCGTATTAAAGAAACGATAAATCACATTTCTTCAATAAAACGATTCTGAACGAGGGAAGTTAATAATATGAGAAAAAAAAATGTCCAAAATTTTTTTTCACATTTTAAAAATTTTCTTGCGCTTTCAAAATCTTTTTTATAGGATTTTCCATCTATGTTCAAATTTTCATAAAATTCTGAACAAAAAATTTATGGTTTTCGAGTCGTTTTTGTCAAATTTTGGGTAGTTTTTTCCAAAAAAAACATCGAAGAATTGAGAAATTCAAAAAATGACCTCTCTAAAGTACAATCTAGAGGCGAATGGGGTTTCAAAAAATTATTGATCGAAACTTTCGGACAAGTATTTCTAAACGAAAGTTATACACAGAAAAAAAAAAAAAACAAACATCATTGTAAAAACACTAGTTTCTTCACTCCATTCAGAATCTAAAAATATTAGAAAATGAACCGGATTAACCTTTGTTAGTCATTTAAATGCCAATATTTTTCTAAAAATCAAGCTCACAAAATGGTGATTTAGAATTATTTCTAAAACAGAGTAGTATAAAATTTCGAATTTGAAAATTTAGGATCTAAAAAAAAAAAAAAAAAATTATAATACAAAAGTTATTGAATTCGTCAAATCGTATACTTGGGATACCCTGTATAATATATGTATAATATAACCCGCCGACGGGGAGTAATATGGAAGCCACGAATTTCCATAATTTATTTATAATACCCACATATATATACATATATTCAAAATTATTATATATATTCATAAACACGGGACGTATATCGTCTCGGTCATAAATAATAATAACAGCACAACATCCCTTGTACGACATCATATTGTGCGCGCGTGTGTGTGTGCGATATATATAATTTCACGCACCCTTTCACACGAGTCCGCCATTCCACCACTACTACCCTTATTTTATACCACAACCCTACCACTAAAATCCTTATACCACTACCACACCCCTACTATATCGGTTCTACCATCGCGTAATCGGCGGCGGCGTTATATACAAACTTGGAAACTTGTGTGTGTCTGTGTGTGTGTTGTTATATATATATATACGTTCATGTATAATAAATTGTGATAATATTGTGTAATAATATTGCTTACTTATATGTATTATAATAATATGCAGTGTACGCATAAAATCTGTTTATAAACAAGTGAAATTTATATCTCTGTGTCGTATATAATATAGGGTGACCATATTTTAGAAAATAAAATACAGGACAAAAATATTTTTCATAACATTTTTAAATAAAACAAGAATTTATTACATATATATATATATATTTGTGTTTTTGAATCGTGACAAAAGTATAATTTTTAAACTACCTATTTTAGATTAAATTTAAACACCTAAAAATATTATTTTGAAAAACATAAAATAACATAATGAAACTAAATTGATACTTTTTAAAATTTCTTCAAATCCTTTATTCATGCATATTGTATACTTGGGATACCCTGTATAATATATAATGTAACCCGCCGTTAGTTTACTATCTAATCTAATCTAAAAAATTACCGTCTTATTACTTATCTAAAAAAATTGTTAAATCATTTTACAATAATTATAATTGATCTAATGGTATCCAAAAGATTTCTAGATTCTTACATTATTTTATTCAATAATTTAATTTCAAAAATTTTAAATCAACAGTAAGTGAAAAAACGGGATTAATATGGGAACATACTTGAAATTACAGGACAAAAAGCGTCCTAAGAGAAAAGTTTGTCAGGACAACAGGACACAGAGCCGAAACAAAGGATAATCCTGTATAAAACAGGACGTACGGTCACCCTAATATAATAACGAGCAGTATATACAGCGTGCACACAATGTATCGCATACATTACTTCGGTGAGCAATAATAATAATAATAAATAAAAGTACAGATTTGCATGCGTGTGTGTGTGTGCGTTGTACACAAGTATATTATAATACACACACACACACACACTGCTTGGATGTATATATATATATATTTTTCATAACACGATTATTATTTCCGTGGGCACTAACCCGTGCGAGCATAATATATAAATCGCAGAAACTTCCCTTTCTTCCCTTACGACTTACTTCTTCCCTGGCGGATTAACGAGGGGAGGTCTCTGTCTGTTATTGCAGCGACGAATAAGAGGGATAGAAACGCACAGATGGAGTGAATACTCAAGTATATGACTACATTAATAACTGGAAAATTAAAACAAATAAATTATTTACCAACTGGGAGATTTTCGACTATTTCATAGAAAAAAAAAAATACGTGGTTGAAAAAACTACTTAGAATGAAAAAACATTAGTCTCGAAAATCTGAGGACGTGGAAGAGAAGAATATTTAAACTAACATCTGAGTGAAAACTCACATATTTTGTTCCATCAGAATAAGTGACCAAATGTCAATCCTGTTTGTTAAGTTGGCATTGTTAGCAATTTAATTGTTAAAAATAAAAAATAATGAGTAAATAAAAAGTAAAGACGAGAAAGCCGGACACACACCACAGATATTCTTCGCTTTTCGGGTCAGATACTCTTGGTGGGTTTGTAGAATTTTAAAGAAACGATAAATCATTCTGTTTTTCCGCTTGATATTGATTTTCTTTCGCCGCGTTGACTTAGTCAACAAGTCCGATCTTGTCAAAGACGCAGACAGCGCCCTTTCTTGATCTTCTAGCTCCAAGAAAAATAAAACAATACGTACATTAATTTATCGTAGAAAGTTATATTTAATTTACCGGGTAAAACGTGTTGTGGTAAAATCCGAAAAACGATTAAGAAATTAGAAACTGGTATGTGTCATCCAAATATTTTTATTTTTGCTATTTATTAACACCGAATCTATGTCAGTATGTAGATTTCACATATTGCAAACTTAAAATTTGAACTTCGTAAAATACCACTTTAGTGTTTATAGGAAATTTTTACTCTTCCTATTTTTATTTTTGAAATTCTCTAGAATGCCAAATTCAACACTTTGGCAGTTACTACTAATATAATGTACATTCGTCAAAAATTTAAATGGTACTTTAACATGGATTGTAATTTGTAAGTATAAAAAAGTAAAGTATAGACAAGAAAGCCGGACATACTTCGCTCCTCGGATCAGATACTCTTGAAGGGTGACGTGTTATGTGTATAATTTTAAAGAAACGATAAATTATTTCTTCAATAAGATAATTCTAAACGAATCAAGTTAATAATATAAAGATCAATATAATAGTTGTTATTTTCTACACACCCACCAAGAGTATCTGACACCCGAAGAGCGAAGAATATCCGTGGTGTGATGTATATCCGGCTTTCTTGTCTATAATTTGCTTTACTTTTCTTTTTTTTTTCCTTCTAATTTATCTCACAAAATTATTTCATTTCAGTGAAACAGTTATAATTGGTACCAAATTTTAGGGGTGCTGGTAGGAAGGAAACAAAAAACGATTTTAAAAATCTGAAAGATATTTAAAAGCTAAAATTTATGTGTTTTAACATTAACTAATGTGCAACAATAGAGAGAAAATTATGTGTGAAATGAAGGAAACAATCGATTTACAACAGTTCCTGTATTGTTCATAGCAATGATGAATAAAAAAAAAAAAAAAAATGAATTCTTGTGAAGGTTTTCTGTAATTTTCAGCACTATCAACAATTTTAAATTTTAAAAGAAATTTAAAAATATGACACAATGGATTGAAGTACAGATAATGTCATGAACGATTCACATTAACCAGCCGAGAAATATCGAGTCACAACGAATAAAGAGTGTTTTTAAAATATTTAAGTGATTTGTACCTCATTATCACTGTAACGAAAAACGTTAAAATAAAAAAAATTATCAAATAATTTTATGAGTTTTACTTTCAATGTTCTGCCAAAATTATCTGTCTCCGTTTTTTACATTAAATTTATAATTATGGTCAGCCTAACTCAGTGGTTCTCAACGGGGGCGAAACTACCCCCCAGTGGGTGGGGAAGAGGTTCTGAGGGGCAATGAATACGTTATGGGCGATAGGGGGGGGCGGTCAAAAATCCTTAGGTGATATTATGATGGTGTTGAGCATAATATTATATATTTACACTAAGGCCTAAATATTGGAGTAAAATAAAAACTGAAACACAGAAACTCCACTGAATTTTTTCTGATCGTTTTCAATAAACATTGAATTATCTACAGCAGATTAAAAGATTTAAGAATTGATTGAACATTTTCAACTAATGAGATATGAAAAGCCATTCCAGTTTTATGAGCATCAATATCTTTCTATTAAGTTTTCAGTTATACACTTTTCAAAAATAGTACACGCATTTTAAAAAATTAATTTTTTTTTCTTTTTTTTAAGGGGGGCGTTGAAAGTTAATATTTTGCTCTTTTAGTGGTGACTTTAAAAATGTTGAGAATCACTGGTCTAATTCAATCTCTACTTCGCAGTCGCTGCCGGGTATATGATACTCGTAATAATATTATGTATTTATTACATTATGTGCATTGCACGCGTATGATAATAATTCAATTCAGTGCGAACGAGGAATTTATTTTTAATGCAAGAGAACGGTGGTTAGCTCCATAATAATAATAATAATAATAACAATAATAATAATAAAATATTATATTGAAACATTAAATTCTGTTTGCGTGGAAAACGCTCGTAACCTAACCTATATTGTATACGGGGGATAAACGTGTGTGTCACGGCTGATATTATTATATTATTATTATACGACAAAGCACACACGTGGATTAGTAAAAGGTTTATGGGTTAAACATAAAAACGATTTAATCACCGTACTGGGCAGGTGCACGATCCGGAGATTAAATATTTTAATAGAGGAATTTTGAAACTTTTACCACACACTTGCGTTATTCTACATACATATATATATATATGTGTGTGTGTGTGTGTGTGTGTTTAATGGTTTATAATAATATAATATAATATTATGTGTATGAATATAAATTTATTTCGTTCCATTTTCTTCTCTCTGTATACGATTTTATACAATTGTGGCGAACGTTAAAAATGGAAAAGACTTTTCGTATGGAAATACTTGTCCAAAATTTTCGTTCAGCATTTTTTCTTGAAACCGGATTTGCCTCTAGACGGTACTTTAGAGAGGTCATTTTTTGAATTTCTCAATTCTTCAATTTTTTTTTTGGGAAAAAACTACGCGAAATTTGACAAAAACGACTCGGAAACCATCGTTTTTTGATCCGAACTTTATGAAAATTTAAATATAGATAAAAAATAATATAAGAAAGATTTTGGCGCGAAAAAATTTTGGACAATTTTTTTCTAATTTATTTTTAATATCCATAACTTCCTTCGTTCAGAATCGTTTTATTGAAGAAATGATTTATCGTTTCTTTAAAATTCAATACACCCGTCAAAAGAATCCCACCCGATGTGCGATGAACACCACGACGAGCGAAGTATGTCCGGTTTTTTATAAAGTTTGAATTAAAAAAAAAAAAAAAGTAAAGTAAAGTATATAGACAAGAAAGACGGATATACTTCGCTCCAAGGTTAGATACTCTTGGTGGGTGTGTAAAATTTTATCAGAAATTATTTAAATCTTCGGATTAATTGTATAAGGGTTGTATTGAGTTAAATTTTTGTTATGTATATTACATGGACAAGGAACATCACGGTCGAATTGTAAATATATGTTTTTAGGAAATTCACAACTTAGTGAGATATTATAATCAATTGGTTGATAAAGTTTCACTTATCAATATCAATAATAATTATTTTATCATCTGCATATTATATCAAAAAATAAATATATTTCATAATTGCATTGAAATATTTCACGAATAATAAAATTTTCAATTTTGAAATTTCAAAACCTTATATGATATTCAAATTCGACTCGATTGTCATACTTACATATTTTACATCGTATATAATTATTGTAATGTTTTCACGTTTTGTTTTATGGGACACAATATTATCATGTATGAACCCCATATTATGCCTCCCCATATATTACGTATACGTGTAATACATAGTATTCTCCCATTAGCGCAACTCGGAAAACATTTTCGGGGGGAGGGATAATAAGTTTATCTGATTAATTTAACCCTCCGAAAGAGCGTATGTAACCTAATGTAATTCTCAAAAATTCTGTGGGGGGGGAGGGCTATGAGTAGTTTTGAGGGGCTCAGCCTCTAATTGCGCCTATGAGTATTCCGTTCTATCGTTTAGTAAAACGTTTAATCGAATATACATAATATTGTTATTATTTTAATGTGCTGTACACGTGTTCCATTTAATTGCACGTGTGTGTGTGTGTGTGTATTTATTATTATTATTTTTTTTTACGCCCCCCCCCCAAAAAACAGTATATTATTAACGTGTGTTTAACACCAGTTAAAATTTATATTAATTGCGAGAATCATTGTAACTCGACGTACACGTGCCCTCCTGCACATGCGCAGACCGAATAACGGAATAACTTACAGTGACGGTGTGTATTTATTTTACCGGATGTCTGCCGACGAACATCTAGCAATTTCAGCGGTTGGCAAACCTGAGGAGGCACTTGGGGGGTAGGGGTGGCTCTGGGATTTAATTTCGGAAGGGATTATAATTGATAATTCACTAATTGGGCTCTGATACTGTAATGTGTAAATGTTTTTTTTCTGAAAGCTCTGAAACAACGCTTTTCATATTTCATTTTTTTTCTGTTTGATATAATCAAAAAATAAATTTTCTGAATATTTGATTGATTTTCGAGGAAATTTTAATGTTTTAAATGTTTTGGTTTTTGAATTTTAAAATTAGTTGACGACGAATAAAGCAGAGTATAGACAAAAAAAAAAAAAAACCGACATAGTTTGCACCATGGGTTTTCTTCGCATCTAGGGTAGGGTGACCATATTTAAGAAAATAGAATACAGGACGAAAATATTTTTCATAATATTTTCAAATAAATAAGTATTTATTACATACATACGTTTTTGAATCGTGACAAAAGTATAATATCTAAACTACCTATTATAGATTAAATTTAAACACATAAAAACACTATTATTTTGAAAAACATAAAATGGCATAACGAAATCAAATTGATACTTTTTAAAATTTCTTCAAATCCTCTATTCATGCATATTTTGTATACTTTACTTTCTAAAAAAAATTTGTTAATTCATTTTGCTATTATAATTAATCTTCTGGTATCCAAAAGATTTCCAGATTATTACGTTATTTTATTCGATAATTTCATTTCAAAAATTTTAAATCAACAGTCAAAAAAGGGGATTAATATGGTACAGACTTGAAATTACGGGACAAAAAGCGTCCTGAGAGAAGTTTGTCAGGACAACAGGACACAGAGCTGAAATAAAGGACAATCCTGTATAAAACAGGACGTATGGTCACCCTAATCTAAAGGTCGTGTACTCTTGGTGGGTGTGTTGAAAATGACGACGACTATTGTATTGTTCTTATATTATATTACTAAACATACTTCGATCGGAATCTTATTGTTGAAGAAACTAAGACGTATGGGTTTTTTTTTTTTTAATTCAACACATCCACCAAAAAGTATCTGACCCGAGGAGCGAACAATACCCGTGTCGTGCAAGTATGTCCTGCGACCTCTACGTCCTTTACACAGTGTGTAACGGATGACCGGAAAAAGGATAAGAAATTTTTTTCAAAAAAAAAAAAAGAACTTAACTCGCGGCGGCTGCAGCGCTGGTTCTCTCCGGAGTAACGAAAACACAATATTATTATTATTAACTTATATTATGTACGAGGTGTAGGGGGGGGAGGCGTGACCCGCCGCCGCCGACTAGCCCCAGCGACAGCAGCTGAATACGCGGCGGCGGCGGCGCAAAGAACAGAAAAGAAGGATCGCGTAACGCCCGTACGCGCATGCGTGCGTCGTCGCGCGTTCGCACACGTACACGTACACGGTTATATAATATGCACGCGCAGTGCTCTTTTATTTTGGTGTCGGCTTTGACCGGCGGCCATTTTCCGATCTGATCAAATAATACACCGGCACATTATAAACGAAACGGGGGAAAAAAAAAAAAATCAAAAAAAAAAAACCCGAAGATAGACGCACACACACACACACACTTGGATACAATAAAAGCTGTGTGTGTGTGTGTGTGTGTGTGTGTGTGTGTCGTACGCACGCACGGTGAAACCGGTAATGACGGATAAATATTTTTTGTAAACACGTGAAAAGGAGAGGAGAAAAAAAAATATACACACACACACACACACACACAAGTCGTTCTCCTGCCGACGCGCGAGCGACTTGATCCAACAGCCGGAGGCGCGATCATCGAAAAATCCAAACACCTTTCGGGTGGCAATTATTGACACCCGCCCGGCTCTCTCGGTCGGCGGCGCGCGCAATTACCTACCACACCTACCCGCTCTCGAGCGGTATCATAAACGCGGTATATACCTATAATAATAATAATAACAATATATAGGTAGGTAGGTATAGAGATACGTATAGAGATGATGATGATGATGATGATGATGTACGTCGTACATAGTGTATACAGAGCGATTGACGCGGCGAATGATTGCGGGTTTGCGGGTCCAATAAAATAAAAAAAATGAAAACACTTTTGGGAAATCATTTTTAGATTCTGAACGAACTGAACAAGCTAGTGTCTTTACAATGATGTTTATTTAATTTTTTTCTGTGTACAACTTTTCGTATAGAAACACTTGTCCAAATGTTTCGATCAATAACTTTTTGAAACCCGATTCGCCTCTAGATTGTACTTTAGAGAGGTCATTTTTTGATTTTCTCAATTCTTCAATGTTTTTTTTTTTTGCAAAAAACTGCCCAAAATTTGACAAAAACGACTCGAAAACCATAATTTTTTGATCACAATTTTATGAAAACTTAAACATAGATAGAAAATATTCTATAAAAAAGATTTTGGCGCAAGAAAATTTTGAAAATCTGAAAAAAAATGTTGGACATTTTTTTTTTTCTTATATTATTGACTTCCTTCGTTCAGAATCGTTTTACTGAAGAAATGATTTATCGTTTCTTTAAAATTTAATACGCCCGTCAAGAGAATACCACCCGTCGTGCGAAGTATGTCCGGCTTTTTTATTATACACACCGTGCCCGTATTAACACTCGCGCGCGTGTGTGTACTAACACTAATCGTATGCGTCTATTTCAGAGCAGTGTATAATATATGCACCTGTTCATAAATTATTATAATATTATTATGTTGTAGCTGGGAGGAGGTATATACAGGGTGTCCCCCAGTACGATTTCACAACAAATGCACAATAAAACACTGTTGTCCTATTATGACTTTGATTATTTATTTTTTTTTTTAAGAATCTAATATTTTCAAATTTGAAATCGTACACTACAATTTTAGAAAAAATTTGGAAATAGCCAATTATGCGAATCCGATTTTTTTGGAAAAATATCGGTGCTCATATCTATTACAAATATAAAGGTTAATCCGTTCGTTTTCTACGATTTTTTTTTAAGTTTGCGAATAATTTTTATAATATTGTTGAATTAATATCATCAATTGACAAATGACATAATTTTATTATTATTATGACGTATTTAATGCAATTATTAAATTATTCGCAAACTCAAATAAATTGCTGTGGAAAATAAATTAAACAAAATGGATTAACCTTTATTAAAGATTTAAGCACAAATATTTTTCTAAAAATCACGTTTACAAAATGGTTATTTTGAATTTTTTCTAAAAATATAGTGTGAAATTTCAAATTTGAAAATTTGGGACCTAAGAAGAAACAATTTCACGTTATTGCTGTAATGATCATAGACTTTTGCGCATGTCCGTGTGTTCAGTTCGTCTTGTTCCATTGGTTGTTGGTATATATTATGTTTACCTTTACTATGATATCATAACATTACACTGATAGATAGATACAACCAATGAAAAGTGGCAAATTCGATTTATGATTTAATATTATGGTCGATGGGGTTAGGGGTATGCGTATCACTAAGTCGCGATTAAACCTTGTTCTTTTATCATGTGATTCCTGTGTAGACCAATGCTTAAGTAATAATTTTCAAAAAAATAAATAAATAAAAGTTAAAAATGTGTACTTCGCACGTCGGGTGGGATTCTCTTGACGGGTGTATTGAATTTTAAAGAAACGATAAATCATTTCTTCAATAAAACGATTCTGAACAACGAAGGAAGTTAATAATATAAAAAATAAATGAGAAAGAAAAATGTTAGAAAAGTGTCCAAAACTTTTTTTTGCACATTTCCAAAATTTTCTTGCGCCAAAATCTTTCTTATATTATTTCCTATCTATGTTTAAATTTTCATATAGTTCGGGTCAAAAAATGATGGTTTCCGAGTCGTCTTTGTCAAATTTTGGGTAGTTTTTTCCAAAAAAAAAAAAAAAAAAAAAATT
>JAIPRM010009846.1:0-14315 GCA_025469315.1 Stegophylla sp. TES_Ste_2020 | reverse complement strand
ATTTTTTGAATTTCTCAATTATTCAATTTTTTTTTTTGGAAAAAACTACCCAAAATTTGACAAAAACGACTCGGAAACCATCATTTTTTGATCCAAACTATATGAAAATTTAAACATAGATAGAAAATCATATAAGAAAGATTTTGGCGCAAGAAAATTTTGAACATTTTTCTAAGATTTTTTTTTCTCATTTATTTTTTATATTATTAACTTCCCTCGTTCAGAATCGTTTTATTGAAGAAATTATTTATCGTTTCTT
Organism: Stegophylla sp. TES_Ste_2020; assembly: GCA_025469315.1. NCBI lineage: Eukaryota > Metazoa > Arthropoda > Insecta > Hemiptera > Aphididae > Stegophylla > Stegophylla sp. TES_Ste_2020. Next base: position 14,056 of record JAIPRM010009846.1, on the reverse strand, counting down.
TAAAATTCAATACACCCGTTAAGAGAATCCCACCCATCGTACGAAGTATGTCCGGCTTTTTTTCCATTTCAGTTGTCATAACTACTTGATTATAGATTAATAAAATAATTAATTAAACATGTATACTTACGAAACGTGATGGAGGTTGTGCTTATGGACACAAATTACCGCTTATGCGTTTATTACTAAAGTTTAAGAAGCAATGAATTGTTGTTTTTAATAAAATATATGTACAGGCATTACTGCTACACATTGTTAATACTTGATTTTACTTTACACTAAAAAACGTACTTACATATATGCGTAGGTCTCACATTATGGTATTCGTTAAATAAAGCCCAGATATTCCAGAAATTAGAAACCACAAGGAACCCGAGGTAATTCATGAAACACATTCTATACAAATAACGAAGCTCGGTAGCATGCCAATAATAATAGAATGTCAGAAACAAAAACGGTAGGGATACCATCCTTCCTACAATTGTTATATATGAGTCCACCATCATTTCGTTTTACTTGCACGCACAAAATGACTGAAATTTTAGAATTGTGTGCAGTTATTAATGTCAGTGAATCGGTAAGTAGAAGACTCCCTTAATGTTTTCTCTTTTCGCAGTAGCCTAAACAATATTGAAAACAGCCATGTAAATATGTAAAGAAACTGTGACCAACCATCGGATTTGAACAGTGGGCGTGATGCGACAATTGCAGATCCCACGTTTTTTAACAATAAAAAAATTGTTCAGATTACATAAAACTGATAAGTTTTAATCGACGTGATATCAGTTACACCTTGATCAACTAGTTTAAAACGCCCAGTAAAATTAACAATAAAATTATTATTCTACTTTGCCCTCCTACGTCAAACAATAAATTCTGAATATTTTAACAAAATTAATACAAATTACAATATACCCCAACCGAAAATTTATGTAAAAATCTAAAACATAAAATATCTTTTAATGTCTAAAATCAACTTGAGACAAATAGTAGTTCCTAACCTTTTTTATTCTATTCTCCCCTTCTAATGTTTCAAAAATCTTGTTTCCCCCTTGTAAATTTTTGAAATCTTATCTCTCTTAAATTAGAGTTTTGACTTTTTATTGCTGAGTACATAAACAAATTATACAAAATAACAATAAGTACACGTATATTTTTACAACTATTGAATTTTAGATTCTGAACGAAGTAAAAAAGCTAGTGTTTTTACTATGATGTTTATTATTATTTTTTCTGTGTTCAACTTTTCGTATGGAAAAACTTATCCAAAAGTTTCGATCAGTAACTTTTTGAAACCGGATTTGCCTATAGATTGTACTTTAAAGAGGTTAGTTTTTGAATTTCTCAATTCTTCAATTTTTTTTTTTTTTTGAAAAAAACTACTTGAAATTTGGTAAAAACAACTCAGAAACCATCATTTTTTGATCCGAACTATATGAAAATTTAAACGTAGATAGAAAATCATATAAAAAAGATTTTGGTGCAAGAACATTTTGAAAATGTGAAAAAAAAATTTTGAACATTTTTCTTACATTTTTTTGTCTCATTTATTTTTTATATTATTAACGTCCCTCGTTCGGAATCGTTTAACTGAAGAAATGATTTATCGTTTCTTTAAAATTCAATACACCCGTCAAGAGAATCCCACCCGTCATGCGAAGAACACCAATCGTGCGAAGTATGTCCGGCTTTTTATATTAATTATTTTGTAAATAAGATTTAAATCAACTTACTAATTCATAATATTAAATATAAGAACAAATTATTAAACACAAAAGCAGAAATAATAATATGAAATTTAAATAATAATTTAATAATTTAAGTAGATTTAAAATTAATTTTTTAAACAAAATTAACAAAAAAATGTTCTTTAACCATCACTAAATTCCCCCCTATGCACTATTTTAATTCCCCCTCCTAGAGAGGAATTCCCTACCGGTTGGGAGCCACTGATCTAGAATCTCTTAAATTAGAATTTATCTCGATTAGGTATTTTTGGAAGATTTTTTTTGAAATTCTCGATAGTTTTCCAAAATTTAACAAACATGCTTTTTAATATTTTTTTTTTTTAATCAAATCTTTATAAAAATTTAAATACAGGTGTACAATAATATTAAAAATATTTTAGTGAAAGGAAATTTAGAAAAAGTGAATTTTTTGTTATCAAACAATTATTTTTCCTATTCTCAGTGAATAGTAGGATATAAAACTGGCTGAGTACAAAATATATATATTATATATATATTTTTTTTTGTATTAATAAACTTCATAATTTTTAAGTAAAATTATCTTATATAAACTGAAGCTCCACTCAGAATCATTTTATTGAAGAAATAATTTATCGTTTCTTAAAGATTTAACACACCAACTAAATAACACCCTAGGAGGAACGAATACCCATTGTGTGAAGTATGAAAGGATTTTTTATAATTTTTGAAACAATATTATTATTTATCAATATTATGTTAAAGGTAAAAATTGAAAATATGAAAAAAAATGTTCCTAAGAGGTTCGAGAATATACCTTGTTACAGGGAACATTGCTTGGGGAATATTTCTAATGGCATCACTAGTCATTATATAACAATATAGAACTTTGTAAAACAATAGTATCAACTATGAAAGCGTCACGTCACCTCAATGAAATTATTCTTACGCTCTAATGCCGTATTATATTAATATAGGTATCTCTAGTATCATAAAAACAGTATAATTGTTATTCATTTAACTATAACTTGGTTTATATAAGCAAATACATTACATTGTTATTAAAATATATTAAACTACCTTGTTGTTCATAACACTATCATAATTACCCCTCAGTACACATTTAATGTTACTATTTACAAATTAAGAGTAATCACTTTGCAAGAAGTAAAGTTGATCTCTGCCCATTTAAAATATTTACGATATTATAGTAAATAAATAAACATAATATAATATGGAGTGGTTTTTCCAGGATGAGAAACGACAAAATCATAATTAGGTATATAAACATTATTATTAACTATCAGACACGTCATATAAATTCCTCACCACCTCCCTCCACTTGTTTTTTTTCCTATCGGTGACGGCCGTTATTACGTCTTAGGGAAAAGGGTTTGAACCCAAAATATCCCATCCTGATTACGAATTTATCAGACTTGTTTTATTTAGACGCTACTGTCTAGTCGTGTAAAGTGTCTCCATGGGATAAGTAGCTAACTAGCTCCTTTATTTAAGTTTAGAGTATATTACCTATATCTTATACCAAAGGTTTTCAATCTGGAGGGAGGGGGCGCGAATGATAGTTAGAGGGGTCGCCAAAAATAATGAACAAAATGTTTTTCTTACAAAAGTGTACTATTTAAAAGTGTGTACTTCGCTCGTCGGGATGTTCTTCGCACGTCGAGTGGGATTCTCTTGACGGGTGTATTGAATTTTAAAGAAACGATAAATCATTTCTTCTATAAAACGATTCTGAACGAAGAAAATTAATAATATGAGAAAAAAAAATGCAAAAAATCAGAGTGCCGGGCGGGAATCGAACCCCCGATTACTGTCGCGTGATAATCAGGTTCCGCTACCATTACGCCACAAAAAATAACTTGACCTTGTAGGTGAAATAGTAGATATTTAGTATAACAACTGAAAATATTGAATTTTTAAAATAAAATAAAATAATTAGGAAACTATTGTAGCACGTAGATTTTAATTCACATCATCGTATTCAGCGTAAAAAATACATAAGATGTAATAAAACATTAACAACCTTCAGTAACTAAGTACTTATAATTTATAGATAATATCTCCTAGTATCTGTCTGTATTTTCTATGATTTTTTTTCAATCAAACCCTTGTAAAATGTTTAATTATTCGTCCGTAAAAAATTTTATTGCACCAAAATATTTGCAATAAAATTCTCTATCTAGACACCAAATTTCATAACAATCGATTTGGCCAATTTTCTTATATGTACGTTAAAGTGCATAATTTTAGGTAAAACTAACGAATTTCGTGGAAATTTTAACTTCAAAAGGGTATAAAAAAAAAAAAAAAATGACTAACGATTTTTGAGATTTTTTCAGATCAATTATACAAATATGTCAGTTAGATCATATTAAAATTTCAAGTCTTAATATCAAAAATCAAAAATTTCATTACATAAAAACTAAAAAAAATGAGAAATTTCCGAAATTTTCAAAATGCTGTTATCAACTCAAAATTGGTCGAATCTTTTTGAAATTTTTATGGAATGTTTTCGTAACTATTTTTAGTAGTTGGTAAAAATTTCAAGTCCCTAGCTCCATTATTTTAGAAGTTATGCAAAAAGTAATTTTCAATTTTACGACAATTGCATATTTTGCGGTTTTTCATCAATTTTTCGACAGTTTTTCCCCGTTTTAAGAAAAAGTATTGAGAAATTAGAAAAATGACCTCTTTGAAGTACCATCTGAGTACGATTTTGGTTCTATAGAGATATTGATTGAAACTTTTAGACAAGTATTTCTATACGAAAAAGTGTTTCCAGAAAGAGAAAAAAAATAAACATCATTGTAAAAACATAAGATCCTAAATGTCCTAAATTAAATTATTTTTTCGATACGATAACATGTATACTGTATAGCTTAAATTTTATCTGACGACGGATTATTAATTTATCTACATACATGATTTCGTCCTCAGTAAGCGATTGTGATGATTGATTTTTATTATAATAGCGTTATACCTGTTTATATTTACACTCTTATCGAGTATATGAACATTTGGACAATTTCTGTTACAAATATAATATATAATCAGTTACTACAAGGGCACATGGGCACTTGCCTTCTCTGTCAATTTTACTATTTTTTTAAATAGCGATCATCTATTAAACAGGTATAAAAACCGATTTCCTTAAACTGTGTTTAGAGAGATAAAAAATATTATTTTCTTATTAATGGACTTATAATAACTATCCTAAAAATTATTATATTTGTGTGTGATATACAATCAACATTATATTAAATATATTACTTATAACGTTTAAAAAGCCGAACATATTTCGCACCATGGGCATTCTTCACTCTTCGGGTGGGATTTGGACGATTTGGTGGGTGCGTTAAATTTTTAAGGAGCGATAAATAATTTCTTTAATAAAATAATTCTGAATGGAGCATCAGTTTATAAAAGACAATTTTTTCTTAAAAATTATAAAGTTAATTAATATTGCACAAAAAAATATTTTGTACTCAGCCAATTGTGTATCCCAATATTAATTGAGAACAAAAAAAAAAAAAAAAAATTTGAAGAGAAAAAAGTGATTCATATTTTCAAAATATTCTTGAGCCAAAACATTTCTTAGATTATTGTCTATCTAAATATTGACTTTCATAAAGTTTTAATTTGAAAAAGATAGTTTTAAATGTGATTTTTTTAAAAATTTTGGTTAGTTTTTATATATTAGTATATATACAGTATCCAGTATCAATATGGATAAATCAAATTTTTGATAAAATGATCTTCGACTTCTATGAACTGTGAAAGTGTAAGTGAAAATAAAAAAGTTAAACTATCACAAACTACAAAGAACCAAAGAACAGCCAAACAACGTGGAATTGTGAAAAGAAAAAAATACTTTCAATTTTGGTCACAGAAAAAAAAAAAAAAAAAAAAAAAAACGTAAATATCAAGATGGTCGTATAAAATTTTGATTTATTTGTGTCGAAGGAAAAGGTATGCATCGATCTAAGTGCGTAATATATTTAGAAATATCAGCTTCCGAAAGATGAAACCTTCAAACTATTTATTAGGTGAAAAAAAGTGAAGTAAAGTATAATAAAGTAAATTAAAGTAAAGTAAAGTACAGACAAGAAAGCCGGACATACTTCGCACCACAGGTACTCTTCGCTCTTCGGGTCAGACACTTTTAGTGGGTGAGTAAAAAATGACGATTATTGTTGTTCATTATACTTTTAACTTTCTTCATTTAGAATCGTCATATTGAAAAATGATTTATTGTTTCTTTATAATTCTACAAATCCACCAAGAGTATCTGACCTGAGGAGCGAAAAATATCTGTAGTGCGAAGTATATCCGGCTCTTTTTTCTATATTCCTTAAAAAGTATCGACAAGATTGTATTAAGACTAACATTTAACTTATTTTCATTAAGCAACACTATAGTCTATCAACAGGTATAAAAGCTGGACATACTCCGCACCATGAGTATTATTTACTCCTCAAGTGGGATTTGGTGGGTATATTAAATTTCATAGAATCGATAAATCATTTTTTCATTGAAATGTTTCAGAGCGGAGTTTCAGTTTATAAAAGAAAATTTTATTTGAAAATCATTAAGTTTATTAATACTATAAACAAAAATATTTTGCACTTAACCAGTTTTGTATCCCAATATTCACTTAGAAGAGAAAAAATAATTTTTTGATGAGAATAAAAGTGTAAAAAAAACATTTTTTTTCACATTTTAGATTCCAAGGAAGTAAAAGAGGTTTTAATTATTCAAAGATACCTATTTTTAATTCTTTCTTTTAAATTCTGAACGAAGTGAAGAAGCTCATAAATTTTACTATGGTGTTTATTATTATTTATTTCTTTTCTCCTTCTTTGAACATTTTTTCGTATAGAAATACTTGCTCAAAAGGTTCGATCAGTATCTCCATAGATTCAAAATCACACACAGATTGTATTTTAAAGAGGTCATATTAGTATTTCATGTTTTAATATTTTTTCTTAAAATGTGGAAAATCTCCTGAAAATTTACAAAAATCAATAAAATGTACTATTACTGGAATTTGCAAAAAACTTTAAAATTGTTTTTTAACAAAACTTCAAAAATAATGTAGCTAGAAATTTGAAACGTTCACCAACTACTAAAAATCGTCACGAGTATACTTCATAAAAATTGCAAAAACATTTCATCAATTTTGAGTTAAGTACAGCATTTTGAAAGTTGCGGAAATTTATCATTTTTTGTTAGTTTTTATGCAATAAAATTTTTAATTCTCGATATTAAGATTTAAAATTTTAATATGATCTCACTGACATATAATATGTCTAATTGACCTGAAAAAATCTCGAAAATCGTAAATCAACTTTTTCTCTTCAAGCGTTTTGATTTTTGACAAAATCGTTAATTTGATGTAAAATTACTCACTTTAATAAACATAAAAGAAAATTGATTATTTATGAAACTTGATATCTTAGTGGAGAATTTTATTGCGAATAATTTGACGCAATAAAATTTTTCGTGGATGAATATTAATCATTTAACAAGAGTTTAATTGGAAAAAATCGGAAAAATTACGGACAAATTTTTATGGTATATTTCTAGTTTACGAACACCCTAAATGTTGTTAATGTTTTTTCACCATCTTATATATTTTTGGGCGCTAAATACGATGATGTGAACTAAAATCTATTCGTATCAATAGTTTTCTAATCATTTTATTTTGAAAATTTAATATTTTTTGGTATTATATTAAATTCCTACTATTTCAACGGTATTCAACGCTGTTCTTGTGGTCAACTGGTCTAGGTCAGACATATTGACATAATTTGTTTATTTTAGTGCAAAAAATGTCCTGTCATGAATTTACGTTTACATTTTATTTATAATGATGTTGATGGTGAATACGTAGCAGTGTCTTGATATAAAAGTACAAATAATAAAGAAGCTTTCCATCAACGAAAAATAATAATAATTCATAATATTTAAAAATTTTACTATAATTTTTTAACTAGATAATTCTAGTTTATAAAAACTAAAAAGATTGATAATGTTTTATCGCCATCTTATGTATATTTTGACGCTGAATACGATGGTGTGAATTAAAATCCACATGTATCAATAGTTTTCTAATTATTTTATTCTGTTTTGAAAATTCAATATTTTCATTTAATATATAGAATACTTACTATTTCTTCGGCTACACATAGCCAAATCGAACCTAAAAATGAAGTTATGACTTATGTGATAAGCAGTCTCAAATATATTTAGATACTTTTAAATACATTTTGACTTCCAGAATTTCTTAAGTAATCTTAAGTGTAGAATCATTTTTTACTGTTATAAATAACAGTTCCACAATGTTTTTATATTGATCAAACAAATTACCAATTTAATTTATCGACATCGAAAATAGATTTATTATAAACTGTGCAATAAGCTCATGTATATTAAATTACATTATAATACGAGATTTGTGACCAATAATGGTTTAATTAATTTGTATTATGATCGACTTAGATTCCTAGAAAAGTCGTCCAAATTGATCGCGATCAAATTCATGTAATCTGTGGTGTGAGTGAGAAGAAATTTTTAACTGCCACTTTCTTTACAATTAGTAAATACTGCAGTTTAAAGACATAATAATTATACTTTTAAAAGTTTAATATGAGTTAAGATTTCCCTGAAAGATGGGTTGGATACGCCCTTGTAAAAATGACGGTACCTGGTTCAGATCTTACTCGGTAAACTAAATATTTTGCATTGTTTTTAACTGTGGCCAGAGGTGCCACGATAAACATTAGTAATAATTATGTTATAGTGCACTAATGTTGATTTCCGATGATAAGAGCCGCTTTATTTTATTTTGTTTAATTGTTTTATTATGATAATTGTATTTTATTATAATTTGAAATTGTTTAAGGAGTATTAATTAGGTGTATGTGAATATATGAAAATTAATTTTCGTTTTTCGTAAATATTGTAGGTAAAAAAAGAATTTTGAGTTCAACATTTAAGTTTAATTCTTCAAAACTGGTAATTATTATTGTATATTAGTTGAAGCTCCGTTCAGAATCATTGTATTGAAGAAATAATTGATCGTTTCTGTAAAATGCAATACTCCCATCAAGAGTATCCTACCCAAGGTGCGAATAACACCTCGACGAGCAAATTACACATTTTTTAATTATATATATAAAATTAATAAATAAATTATTAAAAAAGAAAAAAAAGCCGTACATACTTCGCACCAAGGGTATTCTTTGCACTTTGAGTGAGATACCATTAGCAGCTATATTGAATTTTAAAGAAACGATAAATCATTTCTTCAATAAAACGATTCTGAGCGAAGCTTTCAATACTATATAATAATAATAATTATCGATAAGGTTTTAGTTGACAAAACGTGATTTAATAATGTTGGATACTCGATAATTGTGTGCGCGCGCGCGTGTGTGTGTGTGTGTGTGTGTGTGTGTGTGTGTGTGTGTGGGTGTGTGTGTGTGGGGGTGTGTGTGTGTGTGTGTGTGTGTGTGTGTGTGTGTGTAATAAATGTCTATAAAAATGAAAAATGCAATAAAAGTCTCTTTTTATAAATTAATAAATCGTCAACCTTTCTGTAATTAGTGTAGTGGCGATTTTGTCTTTTTATGAGAATATTTGGGTTTTGAGCTATTTATAAAATTTACTTTTTTTCCAATAATAGGTACATCGAATAAAATTCACTTCATTTTTTCAAATGTCCAAAAATAGTCCAATTCTAATTATTAATAACAAAGTAATCCATGTCTATTTTTATATGTAGTAAATAATTTATAGTATTTAATAAGTATTTATTATTTATAGTAATTTTTCCGTATTTTTTGATGTTTTCAGTACCGTTAAGAATATACATGAATATTTATGGATTCAGTGGTGTACTGCGTAGCCAGGATTTTCTCATGGGAGGGGTTTACAAGTTCTGCTAATAAACTTATCCAGTGGCATATTTATGAGGGGGGAGGGATGAGGTGTTTACAATAATATTATATGCCAGGGTTTTGGACACAAGATACTTATTCGGGTCACGGGTGTTAAATAAAAATTCAGGTGTTTTGGGATATTAAATATTTCTGGTTCTGATTAAATGTACATCTATTCAGGTTAATAATGATTTATGGTTAATTTGGGTATTAAAAAAACAACATATTGTACACGAGTTTCATTACAAATTAGATTTAATAATCAGATTTTATTTTAAAAGTTAGTTTAATGCAAAACAATAATTTAATTCATAATTTTTTCACTGAAGTTAACATATACACTAAACCTCAATAAACTTTATAACTAACTGAAAAACATCAAAACTAAACATATTTATGCTGTTGTTATTTTGCAAATAAGTTTTCAATCTTTTTAATATCGTAAAAGATCGTTCATTAGTAGGAGTTGTTACTAAAAGTTTTGCAAAATTCTGAGAAGTTTAAAAATAGGTAAAAAAAAATTGATATATTTCATTTTTGAAGCGCGTTAATAGGATTTTTTAGAAAATCTTAAGTTTCTGTAATTTTTTTGGTCACATTTTAATTTTACCCACTACTGCTATAACGCACTACAATCGAAATCACCTTGACAAATTTCAACTAGCCGAGTAAATTTTATTTGTTTAGTATATTATTAGGTAGTAGTGAAATAAAGTTTAAAATTCCATGTATAAATCTACGAGATAAAAATCAGTAATTTAATTATTGATATGAAAAATTATCTATAAATGGAATGAATAAAAAAATTCTATAATAATCTTCCAGCAAATTTACTTATTAGCTGTAAAAAAAATATAAATTTAAATATTTAAGGCATCGCATTAAGATTTAACATTATTTAAAATAATTTTTAATTCACTTTCTGCATTTAATCTAAAATTTATTTTATTTAAATTTGATGTCTTAAACGGTGTGAATAGATTTAACCCGAATCCAGATCTATATTCTATGTATGAAGAAATTTACCTAATATTAAACACAACATACTCAACATTTTTCTCGATATTTAAATCTATTTCTAAATCCTGGTTATTTTATAGCACACATTAATTGGTACACTCCTGATGAAACAACCTAATCAATCCAAACACAAATTTCTCTTGAACTATCAAGTATGATATAAAATAACTCAAGAAAAATAATTATTAAATTATGTCGATGTAACCATTTAGCCGAATATAAAAGTTTTAGTTGATATCATTAGAGAGAGCTAAATTAAACAAATTAATATTTTAACTTAATCAATATTTTTATTCTATTTCACCCAATGTCCCTACCTATTCCCAATCATACACCATTGGACAAGTAATTCTTTCCGAAAAAGTGTACTCAAAAAAAAAAATCACTTTATAATAGTTATTATCTATCTCATATAATAAATATCCTTTCGAAAAAGGCAATAGGGTTATAAAATTATTTATTAAATATTAATATGACCAATGGGAGAGGTCTAGACCCCATAGACCCCTCCCATAAATACGCCACTGGAGGGGTTTGAACACCCAAACCCCCCCTGGCTACACCACTGTATGTATTAGAAATTGTCAAGTCTTAATATCCATACATTAAAATTTTACAAATTAAAAACTTACAAAAGATGAGACATTTCTAATATTTTCAATGTTCTGTACTTATCTTAAAATTAGTTCAATGTTTTAAAAATTTCATGAGGTATTGCGTGACTATTTTTAGTAGTTGTTAAAAGCTTCAACTTTTAATAAGCTCCATTATTTTTTATGTTATATTAAAATAATAAAATCGAATTTATGAAAATTCGGGTTATGATGTTTTTTATCGTTTTTTTGTCATTTTTTGGGTAGTCTAGACATGCACTTAGAAAAAGTATTGAGAATTTTGAATAATGACCTCTCTAAAGTACCATATCGACAACATTTCTGATCTATAGAGGTACTGACCAAAACTTTTGGACCAGTTTTTCTACCCGAACTCGTGATTACATGCATACAACAAAAAATAAATAAAACACACAGATTTATAATACCGATACATTCTACGCTTTCTCTAAGAACTTTAAATAGCAAAATAAAAATCAACAAAAGGCCTAATGTTTATTTCAGATATTGCGGTTCACCTCGTTTTATTTAAAAACTAACAATATTAGAACTCAAAAATCAAAAACATTAAACTCATATTAATATTACGCAAGTATTGCCTTTCGGTCGAAATTAACTTCAATATGTAGATTCTAAACAATTATACGGAGTCCTTGTATGCGTAGTTTACAGTTTTTAACAAAACTCAAGGAGGACGAGGAAAGTAATGCATTAAGTACCAATAATAATAAATTAGAATTTAATAAATTTTTCTAATTTCGATTTACTCAAACTCATAATAGCAATAATGTTCCAATGCAGTTGAATGCCCATAAAAAAATATACCAGTACTAAAGTATTACGAAAAAAGCATTTTTTTTTTTTTTTTGTTTTCCCGTATTATTTCTATACACCTCAATGTGCAGTTATACCTAGGAATAAGGAGTTTCAGGATGTGAAATTGGCAAAATATGCATAAAAAAATTAAAATATAGACAAGAAAGCCGACCATACTTCGCTCCTCGTATCAGATATTCTTGGTGGATATGTAGAATTTTGATGACACGATAAATCATTTCTTCAATAAGACGATTTTGAACGAAGGAAGTTAATAATGTAAAGAACAATAATGGTCGTCATTTTCAACACACTTATCAATTGTATCTGATCAAAAAAGCGAAGAATATCCGTAGTGAGAAGTACCTCCGGCTTTCTTTTCTATACTTTATTTTATATTCATTTTTAAATTTAATAAATAAAAAAAAGAAAAAAAAAGTGTTAAAAAAATGTCCAAAAAATATTTTTCACATTTTCAAAATTTTTTGTGCCAAAATGTTTCTCATAATATATAATAATTGTCTATATTTGTTCAAATTTTCATATAGTTTGGATCAAAATATGATAGTTTTCAAGTTTCTTTTTGTAAAATTTTGGGTAGTATTTCCCTAAAAATAAAAATTGAAGAATTGATAAATTTAAAAAATGACCTCTACTCCAACTAAAATCAACTAGAAGCAAATCCGGTTTCAAAAAGTAACTGGTCGAAAATTTTGGGAGAAATATTTCCATACGAGAAAATGTACAGGAAAAAAAAGTTTTTACTTCGCACATCGGGGTTTTTTTCGCACCACGGGTGAGATACACTTGACGATTGTGTTGAGTATTAAAGAAACAATAAATAATTTCTTCGATTATATGATTCTGTATATTTCTATACAAAAAAATGTTTACTGGAGAAGAAAAAAAAACAAAAAATAAATAAACATCATTGTAAAATCATAAGCTCCTTCACTCTGTTCAGAATCTAAAAATAAATAAAAAATAACCATCTTTGTAAAAACACCAGCTTCTTAACTTCTTTCAGAATCTAAAATAAAAAATATGAACAAAATAAATAAGAAATATGCATTTAAATTCATAAAGTATACCTACATAAAATCACTCAAAATTTTAAATAAAATAATTTATTATATTTTCATGAATATTTTTTTAAATAATTTGATTATAAACTTACAATCTGATTAGGGTTGCCAGATTTCAAAATCAAAAATACGGGACAAGCAAAAAATTAATTTTATCCCCCTCCTTCCAACAGTTGATTTTTTTTTTTTAATGAAAATGTTTTTAGTTAATTTCTATATTTAAGTTTTATAATTTTTTAATAATATTTCAACAGAATATGTTAATAAGAACGTACACTAAATAAAGTATAAAAATAACATTTTTAAATTTGATAAAATAATTTAAAAAGAAAAAAAACGAAAACAAAAAAAAAATTACTTTGTATTCTTTAGGCAATAGCCAATAGCCAATATGAATGAAATTATAAAACAAATATCACATTAATTTTATAAAAAGCCGGACATACTTCACACGACGGGTGGGATTCTTTTGACGAGCGTATTTAATTTTAAAGAAACGATAAATCATTTCTTTAATAAAACGATTCTGAACGAGGGTAGTTTATAATATAAAGAATAAATGAGAAAAAAAATGTTAGAAAAATGTCGAAAATTTTTTTTTTCACATTTTCAAAATTTTCTTACGTCAAAATCTTTCATATATAATTTTCTATCTATGTTTAAATTTTCATAAAATTTGGATCAAAAAATTATGGTTTCCGAGTCGTTTTTGTCAAATTTTGGGTAGTTTTTTCCAAAAAAAAATTGAAGAATTGAGAAATTCAAAAAATGACCTCTCTAAAGTACAATCTAGAGGCAAATCTGGTTTCAAAAAGTTGTTGATATTTTTTGACAAGTATTTCTATACAAAA
>JAIPRM010009845.1:0-14316 GCA_025469315.1 Stegophylla sp. TES_Ste_2020 | reverse complement strand
GCATAAAAACTAACAAAAAATGAGATATTTCCGAAATTTTCAAAATGCCGTACTTAACTCAAAATTGATCAAATCTTTTTGAAATTTTTATGACATATTTTCGTATATATTTTTAGTGGTTGGTGAATATTTCAAGTCTCTAGCTGCATTATTCTAGAAGTTAAGGTAAATATAAATTTTCAATTTTAGAAAAATGACGGTAAATGCAAATTTTGCCGTTTTTTGTTAATTTTTCGACATATTTTCACCACGCTTGGAAAAAGTATTGAGAAATTGGAAAAATGACCTCTCTAAAGTACCATCTGGGTGTGATTCCGGTTCTATAGAGATATTGATCGAAACTTTTGGTCCAGTATTTCTATATGAAAAAGTGTTCACAGAAAGAGAAAGAAGAAAAAAAATAAACATCATTGTAAAATCATGAGCTTCTTTACTTCGTTCAGAATCTAAAATGAAATTCACATGTTAAATTTTCTTTCATCAAAATATGTTTCATATTACTGCCTATCTATATTTAAATTTTCTTTAGGTTAGGATTAAAAAATGGTTTAAAAGGCAATTTTGTCAAATTTTTGAAATACTATTGAAAATTTAGACAAATTACCTTTTTAAAGTACCATTTAAAAAAAATTCACATTTAAAAAGTTGCTTGTCAAGACTTTTGGACGAGTATTTTTGTACAAAACTGTTCACAGTAAAAAAATAATAAAATTAGCATCATGTAAAAACAATAGCTTCTTTTTTCGACTCAGAATCTTAAATTTGATTGATAACCAAGATTTTAGACATATCTTATGTATATGAAAGGGAGAACTGCTTTCCAATGTTAAAGAATAATTTAAACTTAATTTAAATTAAACACTACGTAAATATGTTTATTTTTCATGTTATTGACTTCCTTCAGTTAGTTAAATTAAGTTAATATAAGTTTATATTAAGTCTATATGCTACTTTAGTAATAATGAGATGGGTTGATAGAGGTGAGTAAATATTATATTCACATAATTATTTTTTATTACATTTACCTAAATAATAAAATTAAAACATTCGAAAACCAAATAAATAATAATTCTTATGCAATACCCTACTTTAGAGGATAATATATATAAAAAAAAAAAAATACCAACCATCATAAATTACTTCGACATAATAAACAAGTAAGTTAATAAATTTTTAGATGATAACATTAAGAATTAAAAATTTTATAAGGAAAAGAGTTACAATATACGAGATATTTCCATAATTTTATATTTATAATAAAAAAAATTTTTTTTTTGTGTGTATTACACTATTGTTGATAATGGATGAAAATGAAGTTCCTAGTACAATATTAGTGTTAAAGTTACACTAAGTGAAACTACTGACAATTAAGTAAAATTACTTCTCGAAAGTACAATGCCAACAAAATCCTATGCCAGAAACCTATTCTACAAGTACTTCAAACAGAAAATATTTGAAGGAAAAACAAAAATAAATAACAAATATCATTGTTAGTTAAATTTTGAGATAAATAGATAGAGGTTGTTTTTAAAATATAGTTTTACCATAGCATTAAAATTCAATACATTTCAGAATAAATAAGTTTCTAATTATACTTGTAAGTTGCCGAACTCATGAGGTCAACATCTTTATGGTATTACAATTTTTTTAAGTCAACAATAAAAATACAAATCTTATTACTTAGTTTTATTACATTTAAATTTTATTTTACTCCAATTTTACATATGAACTATCTATATTAAATAGACACTACAGTACTTGAAACTAAAAGTATTTAAAAGATATTTAAACATTATTTTAAAAAATTTATATCTGTATCCAAATACTTTTAAAGAAAAAATATGTTTATCTATGGATTTTATATCACTAAAATAATATATATTTAAATTTAATAATTTAATACCTCTTTTAACCTAAGATACACATGTGCTGATGGAAGGCATTCCGCATGAAACCAGATAAATCCAGGCAACAATTTTTTCATAAGCCCCTCATCTAAATGAAATATAAAAATAATCAGTTTATATACTTTAAATTAATAACAATAATAACTTAATTATAAAATTTTCATGTGTATAATTTGAAACATTTAAAACTGAGATAATATATGAGAAGTCAGCAGTGTAGGTACTTACTCAAGATACAATTATCAAGAGGAAATAATAATAATAATATATTAATAAGTTCCTAAATTTAATCAATAACATATAAATAAATATGTTTAAATTTAATAAATAATTCTAAGTTAGGTATTGATTTAATGTTAATTCATGGCGATATTTTTATAATTGCAGTACTATAGTGTGGCTGGCGAGCATCTGGTTTGCACATCTCTCCCATCAATACCATACAGAACGCGTTGTTCACTTGACAGCAGCTAGCGCACTGCTGAAAGTACAACAGTCTGCTTGGTTAAAGAAATCAGATTTCTAAACTACGAAACATAGTCATTTGAATGAACAAGCGACTTGCGTTCTCTCGCTAGCAGCACCATAGTACCTCCTAAATTATTTAAAAATGTTTAAAGGTCCATATTATAAAAATTAATTTTTCTAATATATGTTATTATAATATAAATTGTATTATATTAAAATTGCTTAAATTTTGTTTTGAAATAGGTATACACAAGATTATTACCTACAATATGTTTTGTATCATTTTATCTAAAAAAATATACAAATTTTAAATATTGCTACTTAAATTATTATTTATTAACTTTTTGCATTACATATTTGTTATTTAAAATTTTGTTTTAAAAAATTATTTTAATTTCATCAAGCAATAATACAAATGAACTGTATAAAAACAATCAAACTATTTCTGAAATCTAGTAAATATACTTAGGTATGCATTAAATCCATAAAAATAATATATTTATCATGTCTAATAATTGTTAAGCACATAATAATTAAATTATAATATCATTAATAAATTTAGCATTTTAAATTTAAGAACAGGTACACCTATCTATTAGAAACTAGTATCTTGTATATTATGATAACAAATAGTGTATTGTATTTTTGACAAAATAACAAAAAAAATCTAGACTATTATAGTTGATGTTTTAATTACTAGTATCCAAACTATTCTAATAATCTGGATGATTTAGATACTATTTATTGAAATTTTTAAGGCAAAAAATGTAATTCCAATGATTTATTGTTATCATTTACAAGAAATAATAATTTAATATTAAAACAACTTTCTCCATTAATTATTCAAAAATTTGAAATTATTTGGTAGACAGGAACTGGGTGATACTGAAATAGAATTTGTACATAATGTAAAAAATAATTTGAAGTGTTATATTTCAGTAAATCAGAAAATTAAATAGAAAAAAACTAATATCAGTCAATTTTTGTAAAAATTATATTTAATTATAGAAATATATAATTAGCAGTTTATCAAACAGTTTATTGATAATTATGATAATTCAACACTTGTAATGACAACTTTTAGGTATAATGTAAAAACTCTACTGTTCTTAAAATTTATTTATGTGTAAGCAAAAATTAAATTAATTGTTTTATTATTTTTTATTCAGAAAATTATTTTATAGATAAAAATGTATATTTACTACCACAAAAATTTTATTAACATAGTACATATCAGGGGTAGCTAAACAGACAATCATGAACGATTTCAAAGTCGATCTTGTCAAAATTTATTTTTAGTAAATTTAATCAAATGTCCACCTCTGAAAAACTTTGATATCATGGTTATATTCAATTTATTCAATAATTATTTTAAACAATTTATAGAAGTTGATTTTCAAAAGAAAATTTTGTTTTTAGTAGATTTTTGCTAAAAAAAGTTTGGCCACCACCCCATAATACAGAAATATATATAGGTACTGTTGTATATTATATTTTTAAATTTTAACATAAAATTGTTTATTCACTATTTTTCTAATGAATCAAAATTTAAAATAAAATTTTATAAATATAAAATATACACAAATTACTTTTTATCTTAAATTTATCTTGGTATTTACTTCTTTTTGTACCTTGATACATTATAGTGGCTAAAGCTGTACTTTAGAGCAGCGTTTCCCAACCTATGGGTCGTCAAATATTTTTAATGGGTTGCTACTCATTAACAAAAAATTAATATAATAAGGAGAAAATATTTAAATAAATAATAAAAATAAAAATGACTAAATATACAAAAACCAATAACAATAAATTTAAAATATTTGTAACAAAACATTATTTCTAGTGTAATCCTGTGATCAATTTTGCTAGTTTTTTACTGCTACTACTATGAGCAATAACATTAATTTTTTCATTATATTTAATATTTTGTCAGCTTGTATTTATTTATAGTTAATTCTGAATTATAAATATTTTAATTGAAAAATTATTTTTAATATTATTTTTAATTAACAACAGTTAGTATTCAGCAATTCTGTAATACATTTTTTCGCCTATATTAAATAATAAAATTGCTTATAAACAAATTATCATTAATGTTACTCTATTATTGTGCACCTATTTGATTTTTATTTTTTTTGTGGAAAAAATGGGTTGCCTAGTCAACAAAAAATAAATGTATGGGTTGTCATTGTAATAAAAAGGTTGGGAAACACTGCTTTAGAATATACCTGTACACCTTAAATATTTTAATACTATTTTTCAAATGAGAATGCACCGCGGCACAGAGAAATAAGCTGCAGAACCATATACCATCAGTCAATTAATAGTTCAATGAAATGTGCAGATTTAGATCAGATTTCATTTAACGCCTGATACGTTCTAATTTAAAAAACAGTATAAAATTAATTGAATAAAAATTACAAATCCAAATTTTTTTCTTCTCTTTTTGTAAGTCAGCATTAGTATTCAATATTATTAACATATCTGTATCTGTAAAGCAAAAGGAACTAAATAAAAATCAACATAGGTATTTGGTCTTTATACTCATTTATAATTACAAAACTATTACCTACCATTAGAGGAGTACAGATTTGAAAGCAATATGAAACTAAAAAAAAATACTTAAAACAAAGCAATAGAATTTAAGATACCTAATTTACTAATATTATCAGAGTTGCATTGAATGATAAGTTTTATTTTTAAGTTTTCAAACAAAAATCTTTTTCGTTAATTAGACAATATACGTTTATATTTTAAGTAACTACGTTCCATTCATAGCAAAAGGTTGTCAATAAATAACTAAACAATACTTAGATATTTCTAAAATATGCTATATCATTATCTAAGTTAAAACAATAAATTGATCCATTAAATAAAATACGAGATAAAATCGATTGAGCTATGTACTAGGAACACTACATCTAGTATAATTTAAAAATAAATATTAACCATTCAAATACGTTTATCTAGAATACATTTAAAAAATATATTACTTAAAAGTAACAAAAAGGCAATAAAAAGCAAAATTAAGTTTCATGCATTTTATTCTAAGTAGTATAAATCAGATTTATACAAGACATAGCTTTGTTTTAAAGCAATAGATGAAAATTAAATGCTTTCAAAATCTAAAGTATATATTTATATCATACTGCTATATTTAGTCATGGAGTCAATATCACATCATATCAAATGATTACAACAAGACTCCACCTCATTGTTTATTATTTTAATTTTCCTCGAAATCAAATCAATTTTCATGTTATTTTATCTCATATATGACTTAAATTTTCACAAAATCTGAGATTAGAATGCCTTAAAAAATCCAAAAAATGAAAAATATACTTAAAAACTCAATAATGCCTATAAATTTATGAACAATAATTTAAAAAATTATACAGAAAGAGTATTTTTTTTTATTAAATACTATTTTATACCATTAAGTCTGCTGACTATATAAATGTCATTTTAGATTCTTAGCAAAAGCAAAGAATTTATTGGTTTTATAAATCTGTATTTTTTTCATATTTATGTAATCATGAGTTCGGATAGAAATATTGGTTCAAAAGTTTGGAAATGTTTTCAGTTGGTACTTTTAAGAGGTCATTTTTCCTAATTCTCTATACTTTTTCTAATCGCTAGCCTAGACTACCTGAAAATTGACAAAAAAATAAATAAAAAATAAAAAATGGCATAACCCGAATTTTCATAAATTTTATTTTATTTTTTTAACATAACTTCAAAAATAATGGAGCTAGAAACTTGAAACTTTCACTAACTACTAAAAATAGTCACTTACACACTTCATTTAATTTTCAAAAACATATGACCTACTTTGAGGTAAGTATAGAAATTTAAAAAAATTGAAAATTTCTCATTTTTTATAAGTTTTTATTTCATAAAATTTTAATTTCTGAATATTAAGACCTGAAAATTTAATATAATCATAATTGTATGTATTACTAACGGTAATAAAACATACTGTTTCTATCTACAACCACCCTAGATTAATTTTAATAAAATTAGCATAGATAGATCGTCATATATTTGAGAAGTGATAAGTATTATAATAAACTTAGTGGCCTTGTACTCTGTGCTAACAAAACTATCATACTGTATTATGATTATCATAGAATTATAATTGACTGAAATCTAAACACGAAAAGATAAATTAATAATATTGAATATTTCAAATATTATATTCTTATTATCTTGTCTACATTTGTTATTTACTACTGTTTCTCATTGTAATAGTTTATAGTAATGTTGTCAGTTAGACCAAATCATAAAATAGATATCCAATTACCCACCACCAGCACCCACCTAAAATTTCAGGGGTAGCAGTTGCTACTCCAGATACCCCTAGTGTGCGCCACTGGTCTTACCTTCAGAAAAGTTCTCGCCGCTAATCAAGTGAACCGGTGGATCGACGGCTGAAAAAACCATTAAGACGACATTAGTTACAATGAATCGTTTTGATGAATACAGTAAGTTATTGTCTGAATGAAAATTGTCACCTGTGCTTGTGTACTGCAATACCATCGTGTCTGTATCGAAAAGTCCTACGAACGACGAAAGTCGTAGCAGCGAGCAATCACTTCAACTTTGTGCGTGCACCCACAACTCAAATCGAAATCGAAATGACGAGATTTATGCGGACTGCGGAGTGTTGAAAATTTCGTCTGTTCAGTAATTAAACTGGAACGAAATATTAGGTGTCGATAATCAGCCGACGTGTGGTTTCGACGAAAGCACAAACGCAAAAATGTCTAGAATACAACGTGAAAATTGTAAAACACAATAAAATTATTTACACTACATACCAGAAATATAGCCAACAAAATGGCTTAGGAACGCGATCACCAACTGGCAACTATCGAAACATAGGTACCTAGCACTATGTATTTCCTAGTCCGTGGTACTTATGGACGCTCAAAATATTTCGATATTGTCCATACATCGATATTTTGACTTGTTGAATCAATTGAAATTTTTTTGTGATATATCGATATAAATCGATATTATAGCAGAGTGGTTGCGGTTATACCTTTGGTTGCGGTGTGTATGACGTGATAATGGCAATAATAGAGTGATAAGAGATGACTGATTACATATTTTAATGATAATTTAATCTTTAGCTGAAAAATTTATTTACCATGATATCATATTAACTAATAACTATAGAGAGCACGATTATAAAGAACTTATTATAAAGTTATTTATAATCTTGTTAGAGAGCCTATAAATCATGTTTACCATTTAAGCTCTCTAATATTAGCCATTAGGATACATTAGTTGATATCATGAACTCTATGTATAAATAATTAGTACCTAATATGCATTTAGTGTTCAATTGAGTAGGAGGTACCTATTATACCTATAATATAATTTTACTTATATTATGCAATTTTATTTGTGTATCAACTACCTATTAGTAATTGTATTATTGTAAACAAAAATTAATTCTGATTTTTAAAAAAATTATTATCACTTTAATTATTATTAATAATTTAACTATTTAACTAACAGAAAATTCTATGATATGATTGGTATGTACCTACCTAATAAATGAGTTGTGACCTATACCATTAATCTATTCTGTGCCTATACAATACACATAAATTATACTTTGATAAGTGTAAATAATCAATAATGGTTAATTATCATAGAGATAAACAGAACAGGAATAAAGAATCTGAATGGAACACATTATGATATATTATAAAGTTGACACGTTTTGGTATAATATTTAAAAATACTTTGGAACTACATAGCATCAGTGTTGTATATGAGTCCATATAATAAAAATAATTACATAAAAAGTAAAGAAAAGCAATGTTAAGTACAGACAAGAAAGCTGGACATACTTTGCACCACGGGTATTCTTCGCTCTTTGGGTCAGATACTCTTGGTGGGTCTACTCTATTATATACGTCTTTTCAAATCCATTTATGAATCACCGTTATCTCCTCCACAATGGAATGTTGAAAATATTGGAATTAAACCATTTTAATTTTTGCTTTCTAAACTTACTGTTGAACTAAATGAGGTAGAAGAAAATTTATTATCCCTGAGAACAACTATTACTAAGAGTCATGGACCTGATGGTATATCAGCTTAATTTTAATTTAGTATAAGAGCACAATTGAAATATTCACTACTGTTCGTATTTAATTTTTTATTAACCGAAGGTATATTTCCATCAATATGGAAAACGAGTCGGGTAACACCTATTTATAAATCAAGAGACCCAGGGTCAGTTTCTGGTTAACCTCTAATTGGTAAACTATTTTAAAAGACTGTCCATAAATATATTGAACCTAGATTTAAATTAGTTTTATCAACAAATGAACATGAGTTTTATGGCCGTCGTTCCACAACTACTAGTGCATTAAAAGAGTCTTCGTTCATTAGGGATAGTTTCAAAAATGCGAATCAAGTTGTTGTTATATTCAATGATATTTCTAAAGCTTTCGACTAAGTAAATCATATAGTATTAATTGATATTCTGGATAAATTAGGTGTAGATGAACGTCTGCTCTCCTGGTTAAAAATTTATGTAACAGGTCAACGACAGTTCGTATCCTTATTTAATCAAAAACCCTCGGATTATTTAGTTACTTCTGGATTGCCACAAGGTGGGCACTTGTTATCACTTTTATTTAACATTCTGATACACTCTTTATGCGAATCTGTTGACAGCAAATCGCTTTTATTTGCCGATGATGTAAAATTATTTAATTACGTTCAATCTGAGACTGATGCTATTTCGTTACAAGAATCGTTGAATAAGTTTAGTTGATTGATGTAATACAGTTGGGTTAGAGCTGGTAATCCATAAATGTAAAGTTATGTTTTTTTTCGAAAAGCCACTCAATTATTCAATATGATTATTTTATTAATAACAGGATACTACAGCGAATAAACTAAATTGAATATTTAGGTTTTATTTTTTCTCCAACGTTATCGTTTACACCTTATATTAGTCTTGACTAGATACTAGGTAAAGTATTGCGATCAGTAGAGTTTATAAGACTACATGCAGGGAGTGTCGTGTTTGTAAGATATTTGTTAATATTATATACTTCTCTTGTTGGATCAATTGTAGAGTATGGGTCTGTGGTATGGTCTCAGAGTACCAAGTGTGACATGATTCAAATTGAACGTGTTCAGCATCATGACAAAATAGATTATTTAATCTAAAATTTATTAATAAAGAATATTTTGTCATGTTCAGCATCGTTTCTTAATACCTATGGTTTCTCGATCTATGAGCATTATTTACGATTTACCCATTGTCTATGCCTATGACTACAAACCCGTCTTAACATCACTCTATTTATCCACCGTGGGCGAAAGGAAAAATATGAGTGATATTAATCTTTTAAATAGTTTTGTTTCTGGCGTAATTAACAAACCATGCTTGCTATTTAAAATGGGTTTTTGCATTCCGGAAACAACCATTAATCGTGCAATAAATTCTAGTATTATCACAGAATTCTATGGTATTATTCCATTGTTATTACACCAATTATTAAGGTGAATCCACCTTGACAATTATATCAATATATTGTTTGATATCAATACCACGGTCTTAGAACTGCTTAGAACCGTCTTCTAAGACTGTTGTGTTCAAGACCATTGTGATTTTTTTGTCTGTTGAAGTTTTTAGTTTAGATTTTTGAATCTTTGGTAATTTATGTTTTTTAATGATAAGCTTGTTGAATTATTCTTAATAATTATTTGAACAAGTATTTTTCTCAAACATGCACTTGCCCCGTATAAATTATTGTATGCAAATTTTCCAACAGGGAATGTGCGACTGGCTTAGTCGCACTTACCTCATGTATACAATTAATTAGATACCTAACTTATCTAAATTATTTTTGGGGTTTTAAGTGTATAATATTTACTCAAAAGTCTGATACATAATGAAAAAAAAAGTAAAGTATAAACAAGAAAGTCGGACATATTTCGCGCCACGGATATTCTTTATTCCTCGCGTCAGATACTCTTGGTGGGTATGTTGAATTTTAAAGAAACGATAACTCATTTCCTCAATAAGACGATTCTGAATGAAGAAAGTTAATAATATAAAGAAGAATAATAGTCATCATTTTCAATATATCTACTAAGAGTATCTGATCCAAAGAGCAAAGCATATTCGTGGTGCGAAGTACGTTTCTACTTTTTTTCTATACTTAACTTTACTTTTTTTTATCTCATATAAAAAGGAAAAAAATTTAATGAAAAAAAGAAGTGTTAGAAAAATGACCAAATTTTTTTTCTTCACATTTTCAAAATTTTCTTGCGTCAAAATGTTTTTTATATTGTTTATTTATGTTTAAATTTTCATAAAATTTAAATAAAAAAATTATGGTTTTCTAGTCTATTTTGTTGAATTTTGTATACTTCTTCCATAAAAGAAAAAAAAAAAATTGAGAAATTGAAAAAATTATATATATAGAGTACCAATTAAGAGGAAAATCTGGTTTCAAAAAGTTGCTGGTCGAGTACTTTTACTCGCCCAAATATACGAGACTTTTAGACAAGTATTTCTATACAAAAGTGTTGACAGAAAAAAAATATATCAATGTAAAAACACTAGCTTCTTTGCTTCATTCAGAATTTAACATCTTAAAAGTTTAGTTTATAAGTACGTTCAAGTTTATTTCATATTCTACCTTTGCTGGTCATTTACTTAATTATATATTAGTTTTTGATATTTTATAGGTAGGTACTTAACAAAAAGTTTTTAAGATATATTAAGTAGGTACTATTCTGTTTTTAATATTTACTAAAAATATGTGCATACAATTTGAAAAAGTTTAAATGCTATCATAAGTGCTATCATTTGAAGAAAAATTTAAATAATTTAATGATTTAAAAAGCAAATTTTAGCTTATAAATTGTATTTTTAGGCTGTTGCCCCATGTAATCTTATGCATATTGTAATTTTGGTGATCCGATTATACTCTTATTCCATGTCCTGAGGTAAATGCGTTTTTTTTATTCTTTAAAAATTATTTTTAATTAATAATTCAAGTAACTAGTTTTGTAAGATAACATTATGCAAATAGGTTCATTTATTTTAAAACTGAAAGAATCATTAATCCACAAATACCCCGAATTATCCAGTCATGCACTATGTACCTAATAAATAATCTTTTAAAATTTTCATTGCAATTTTTATTAAATTTATATTTCAGTGTCAATAATTCAACCAATCAAATAATAATTCTAATTATTCTAATATAAACACTTGTATTTTTTAAGTTCAACTGAATAATTTATTTCGATAGTTATTTATCATTATCACATTAATAGGACAGATGTTTAGTTGAATAAATTCCTTTTTAATTTTAAAACAGTCTCATACAGTTGCATTTAATGACACATAACAATTTTTTATTTTTGCTCACAGTGATTTTAATTTATTAGATTCATATTGAATTGTTTCTTATAATTATACTATTAATAATATATTAAATCAAATTTATTGGTAAAGATGTTTAAATAAATTCATTTTTAATTTTAAAACAGTCTCATTAAATCAACAAAATACCAAATTATCATCCAAGATTGGTATGTTAGTAATTTTGGTAATAAATTTTTCGTTCTTGAATGGTAGCAAAAATTCAAAAGTGAGACATTAAGTTTATGTCATAAACTTATGACTGTTAGTGACTCACTAACAGTCCTGCACTATTTTAATAATCATATTCAACGATGAATTCAAACAAAGATGGGACATATAATAAGAAATAATTATGGAAGGAAATGTATAAGGGGAAATCAGGAAAAAATAAACCAAGATCTATGTGTTTATGAAATAGATTTTAGAAGACATGGGAAGAACCACTTACAAGAAGATGAAAGTAGCTATAATGAATAGGTCCATCAGTCACTGAACCAAACTGAGATTTAAAAAATAAACATTCAAAATATAACCATGTAAATTTAACTGTATTAAAATTGTAAACAACAAGTAAAGTAATTTTTAAATAATTAAATTATTTGAAATATTACTGAAAAATAATTTTGTAAAATTTTTTAATGCCAGTTCAACGTAATCAGCTCTATTGTAGTAATTTTCAAATCCATGACCTAAAAAACAAAAGTAATATTATTAATTGTAATAAAACACAACTTAAATCTTATTAAATAAATAAAGATTTATTATTGT
Organism: Stegophylla sp. TES_Ste_2020; assembly: GCA_025469315.1. Taxonomy (NCBI): domain Eukaryota; kingdom Metazoa; phylum Arthropoda; class Insecta; order Hemiptera; family Aphididae; genus Stegophylla; species Stegophylla sp. TES_Ste_2020. The sequence goes on along the minus strand of JAIPRM010009845.1, from coordinate 1,758 downwards.
AATGTGGTTAGTTTATTACATCTAATTAAAATTATATTAGAACCAGTAATGTAGTCCTAAAATAATGTATGGGTATGTACAAAAACTTCAAAAATATTTAAGGGAGCGGATTTCATCCAGATCTCCTCCTACCACTATCAATAGCCAAAATATATTATTATTAAGATTATTTTGCATATAGTTGGTACATCAAAATTAAATACGTTATATATGTATTTTAGATTCTGAAAAAAGCATGAAGAATCTAGCATTTTTACAATTATGTTTTTTTTTTCATATGTGAAATACAATTTCGTATAGGTAGAAATATTTATTCAAAAATTTCAACCAGTAATTTTTTGAAACTGGATTATTTTTATAAATCCAAAATTGTATGAAAAATTAAACAAAATGAGAAATATTTTGAAAATGCAAAAAAAAGTTTGAAATTTTTTCAAACATTTTTTTTTATTATTAATAATATTGTCTTCTTTTTTTTTTATTTATAGAAAACAAAAAAAGCAATTCATGGTAAAGTATAGTCAAGAAAGCTGGATATACATCGTACCAAGGGCGTTCTTTGCTCCTCAGGCCAGATACCCTTGGTGGGTGGGTCAAAAGTGATTACTTTTATTGTTCATTTTATTATTAAGACATTTCGCTCAGAATCGTATAATTAAAGAAATGATTTATGGTTCGTTTAAAATTCAACACACCTACCAAGTGCATCAGATTTGAGGAGCAGAGAATACCCATGGTGCAAAGTATACGCGGCATTGTTTTCTATACTTTACTTTATCTTTGCTTTAATTTAGTTTTCTCTACTTTATTTGTTAAAGTTAATAAGATTTTGAAATATTCTCTTGAGTGGGTACACATTTTGTAATGCATATTCGTGGTCTTCAGTTTTATTCTTTGGAATACGCACTTCTTAAAATTTGGGAAATGGGTATTACCCAGGCTTATACCCAGGCATAACCTTGCACTACATCACTGATTAGAACCAACAATGTGACATAACTGTAGCAAATACTATATCGAATAAACTATTTACAATTTATTTCCATTAGAATAATTATTAATGCATAGCTAAAATTTAAAAAAATAAATAAATTTACTAATTCTTATAGTAATTAAATTTTTAGCTTACAAGCTATACTTTTCTAAGATATTTTACAAATGTAGCAAAAAACAAACTAGTCTTTGTAGGTTTTTACTTATATTTTATTTTCAAAGTGGACATGGGACACTGGAAATTGATGGCAAACTAATAAGAATGTAATATATAAAAAAAAAAAAAAAAAAAGACAGGACATATATTGCACCACAGGTATGATAAAAACATCTATATTTTAAGTATGTATTACACTGACTGATGTTGAAAATGGATGAAAATTCCACGTTTCTATAGTAGGTACTACAAGTTTTAAAGTAACGACTAAATTACTGTAATTTATTTCATGTTCATCTAGTTTTAGGCATTTTTACTTTAATTTTAAAAATAATCTCTCTAAAATTTCATGTGATTCAATTTTTACAGGAAACAATGTACTAGTCCAGTGGTGGCCAAACTACGGCCCGCGGGCCAACTCCGGCCCGTCATCATTTATTATCCGGCCCGCAAATGTATTTCACATTATAGTACTTATTTACGTATCTTATAATATTTGACAATTATGCAAAAAAGAAAATTGAAAAATAAAAGAAATACGTATACATTCTTCATTTCTTAAAATAATATATTATCTGAAAATCTTGTTCAGTTTTATTCAAATCTTG
>JAIPRM010009844.1:0-14320 GCA_025469315.1 Stegophylla sp. TES_Ste_2020 | reverse complement strand
AATGCCGGACATACTTCGTACGATGGGTGTACTTCGCACGACGGATGGTATTCTCTTGACGGGTGTATTAAATTTTAAGAAAACGATAAATCATTTCTTCAGTAAAACGATTCTGAACGAAGGAAGTTAATAATAAAAGAAAAAAAATTTTCGAAAAATGTCCAAAATTTTTTTTCACATTTTCAAAATTTTCTTGCGCGAAAATCTTTATTATAAGATTTTCTATCTATGTTTAAATTTTCATAAAATTCGGATCAAAAAATGATGGTTTCCTAGTCGTTTTTGTCAAATTTTGGGTAGTTTTTTCCAAAAAAACATCGAAGAATTGAGAAATTTAAAAAATGACCTCTCTAAAGTACAATCTAGAGGCAAATCCGGTTTCAAAAAGTTATTGATCGAAACTTTTGGACAAGTATTTCTTATTACAAAAAGTTGTACACAGAAAAATAAAAAAAAATAAAAAAACATCATTGTAAAAACACTAGCTTCTTCGCTTCGCCCAGAATCTAAAATGTAGACATGCCTTGGCGACTCTAGGACTTGGTCATCGGCGAAACTAGGAAAACATTTCTGGAGAGGCCAATATGTTTATTTGGTTGATTTAGCCCAACAAAAAGGAATTAACCTTAAATAATTCTCAAAAATTCCGGGGGGCCATGAGTAGTTTTGAGGGGGTTTATCTCCCTCAAGCCTTCCACAGGTTACTTATCTCGTGAAATCTCTTATCCGAACTGAGATCATAGTGTACGAGCTGATATAATAACCATTACGAACGGGGAAAATGGAAACCGTATTTTTGTTTTTATTTATTTATTTGAATAAATAACAGGCGTAAGCCCAATTTATCAATACATTAATTTATGATTGCAAGTTATAATTTAAATAATGTAGGTACAAGCTTTTTTTTTTTTCGATCGAGAAAATTTTGATTTCTTCTATTCTGTGATTGTGACATAACCGTGTTAACACAAAAACTAACTAGTTTTTAGATTCTGAACGAAGCGGAGAAGCTTATTGTTTTTTTTTTTTTCTAACGTGTCCACAGGTGTCATCGCGACGTGCGGACGACAATATGACCCGCGCGGCCCCGGTCGTAGGCGACGATTGGACGTGCAGCGCCGTGCGGCTGCGGCGCCCCGCGACCGTCGCACCGGCGACATGCGGTGGTCGTCGCCGGCGTCGCGGTCGGCGGCGTCGGTGGCCGACGGCCGTCTGACGACGATCATGGCCGTGATGGTGGTGTTGCTGTCGGCGGGCGCGCTGTGCGGCGCGTGGGCCGACTGTCCGGCCGCGTGCGAGTGCAAGTGGCGCAGCGGCAAGGAGTCGGCGATCTGCGCGGGCGCCAACCTGACCGCGGTGCCGCGGCACCTGGACTACGGCACGCAGCTGCTGGACCTGTCCGGCAATCCGCTGTACCGGCTGGGCAAGGACGCGTTCGCGGACGCCGACCTGCTCAACCTGCAGAAGCTGTATCTGTCCCGGTGCAGACTGAAGGCGCTGGACCGGTACGCGTTCCGCAAGCTCAACAACCTGGTCGAGCTGGACCTCAGCTACAACATGATCCCCGTGGTGCCGGTCGCGGTGCTGGAGTGCGTGCCGGAGCTTCGGGAGCTCCGGCTCAACGGCAACCCAATCATGAAGGTGCCGAACGGCGGGTTCGCGCACGTGCCCCGGCTGGTCAAGCTGGACGTGTCCGAGTGCCGGGTCGCGCTGCTCGAGTCCACCGCGTTCGCCGGCCTCGAGAACTCGCTCGAGTGGCTCCGGCTCGACGGCAATCAGCTGCGCGAAGTCAAGCCGTCCACCGTGGTGTCGCTCACCAAGCTCACCGGCGTCCAGCTCAACAACAACCCGTGGAACTGCTCGTGCAAGCTGCGGCCGCTGCGCGAGTGGATGGTCCGGCGGAACGTGCCGTACGGCACGCCGCCCGAGTGCAAGACGCCGGCCCGGCTGGCGCACACGCCGTGGGACAAGCTCGAACTGGACGATTTCGCGTGCGAGCCGCACTCCGTGCCTGTCACGCCCGTGGTCGTGGTCACCGAGGGCGACAATGCGACCGTGTCCTGTCGCATGTACGGCGTGCCGATACCGTCGTCCCGGTGGACGCGCAACGACCGGCCGGTGGACCGTAACGGCGGCCACAACGTGCCCGTCGCCGAGGGACGGTACACCAACCTGACCATAGTCGGTGCGGCCGCCGCGGACGGCGGCAGTTACGTGTGCGAGCTGGAGAACCGGTCGGGCAGTTCGCGGTCCAACGTAACCGTGGTCGTGGTCAAGCGGACGCCCGAACTCCCGATGGCCGCCGACCGGTATGTCGAATAACATTTATTATAAACCCGACGATTTAACTAGAAAACTGTTAGTTATGGCTATAAATAGATTTTTATTCATCTAAAGATGACTGGTTATATTTACTTTAAAAAAAATTATTATACAGGATGATTCATTTTTTTTCATGTCACCTTAAAGTTGTCTTGTGGTCCTTGTTTTTAAATGACAACCACTATTATGGCTGTGAAATTTTATTCAGGTTATTTTTCAGTAAATTTTAATGTATTTAAATCAAAATTCGAACTAAAAGTTTTTGAATTATTCGAATTTGATTATCAAGGATAATATTCTCTCGGTCACATATTTTAGTTACCAAGGTATTATGTAATTATTATGAATCTATGATTTTACCAGCTAACACCTGAGTCGCGAAATTGTAAAACACAAACTACTCGTACGAATTTCGATTTCAATTTTAAATACATTAAAATTCATAGAAAAATGATCTGGATAAAATTCCGTAGTTAAAATTGAGAGAAGGAGTGACATTTTGAAATCAACGATTGTATCTCCACAGGTCATCCTTAGATGGCGTAAAAAAATGAGTTATGGAAAACATAGTTTTTATAGAGACTTGAAAATTTCGGAAAAAAATTCAAATTTTCGTATTATTGGGGCCAAAGAATGAGGTGGCCACGCTTAAAAATCAACCTGTATATTAAACTTTTATCAATATTGGAATTTTTTTATTTATTTATCACTATTACTTTTTTTTTTCTTTTGTGCATAATTATTAATAATTTATATGTCACTCGAAATAATAAAAATTAAAATTTCTACATAGAAAATAAAATGTTTTAAAATGTTTTTCTGGTATTTTATAAATTGATTGTTATTCGTTGCCCTTTGATACCTACACCTTCGTTGTGTTATTGATATTTATTACATATATGTATATCCAAAAACAAAAAAAAAAAAAATGCCGACTCGGGATCTTTACGTTATAGGTACGCACTGCCCGGCCTGATCGTCGGCGTCATACTCGTGCTGTCGTTCTGCCTGATCTTCCTGTGCGGGCTGGCCATCCGGACCAAGGGCAGTCCGGCCGGTTACGCGGCGGACCATCGCCGCACGGGCGTCGTCACGGACGCGGCGTGCGACCCGTTCGACATGTACGAGAAGATCGAAATGGACCGCGGTGACAACGGCGCCGTGGCCGGCAAGACCACCGATGCGGCCACGTCGACGACGGTGGCCGCGTCGACGGACACCACGCAGCGGCGCCGGCCGCCGTCCGACAAAAACGGCCGGGACGAGCGGCCGGACTACGGCGAACCGGCGGCGGTGGCCGCCTCGAACCGATTCAGGCGACACGGTGGCCACCGCGACGAGTACGAGGTGGAGGAGGAGGACGACGACTACGAGACGCGGTCGTACGACGAGCCGCCGTCCAAGAACGCGCCGTCCATCACTGACCGGCCGACCGCTCGTCCTAGCCACGCGACCACAACGTTGCCGCACAGGTAAACAGACGAATTTTTTTTTTTAATTGAACAAATTACACCGTTCTCTAGTTCGGTCGGGACCGAACTGGACTGAAATCGGCTGCGTGTAAACTCCTACACGAATGAACTTTTTACCTGAATTTAAAACATGGTGTTATCTCATACACAGTCCCTTTTTACCTGCCGAAAAAAGGATAGTGTGAACTCCTACACAAGACCTATTTTAGTTTGTGCTTATCTATATTAAACTTGTTACTTCGAGTAGGCCATGGTACATATTGTTTTCATACGTTTGGAGATACCGTTTGGAAAACCATAATTTTAAAATTATATCAAAAATAAAATGTTGTAATGATGATAATTCTTACTTTAATCACTAACCTGTGCCCCCAACCAGAACATAGACCATATCATACGAGAGTGCCCTAAGAGAAAGTTCGGAGGAAAGCTCGAGGACATTTTTAACGCGACCCCTGAAGCTATCGAATGGGTGAAAAGCCTGGACATTATGCTATAGTCATTATATTTTTATACTGTTGTTTATACCACTTGTCATTATATTCTGTTTTGCTACCTGCTTATTACTATACATAAATTATATATATATATATATATATATATATATATATACATATTGTTACATTGTCTATGCCATACGAATAAATAAATAAATAAATCACTAACCGAAAACTAAGCTCATAATTTTGACGATATCTTTTTCTGAATGAACTTTTTTCGTTCATTTTAATTAGAAAATGAACTTAAATGTTCTATTCTCATTATATTTATTAAAGCGATAAAAACGATATAAATATGAATAATATATTATTAAAAAAATATAGGTAGTTATTGTTATATTAAAACTACAAATATACAATTTATTAATAATATTAAATAATTTTTATTATAAATACATAGTGTAACGATTGCAGTTTACTGACTCTGTATGTTCTGTGCGTCTAAGCAATTTAAATCTGAGCACTCATTAAATGGCACGAGTCAGTAAACTGTAATCGTTACAATAGTACAACAATTAATAATATAATAAATTATACCTCCAATACTTCATGATAGCTGGTTGTTATCACGAGAAAACAATTATAATTAGAAATTAAAAAATTAATTAATTTGTGTAATATCATTATTAATGATCAATTTACTGTTGATTTTTTTCAATTATCATTACTATTGCCATAATAAATATATTTATCAATAATTTATTTTAAAATATATTTACTTCTAAGTAAAGTACAAGTTCCTAAAAACTGTTATCTAAATTCAAAATAAGTTTAATTCAATTTAATTAGAATTTAATTAATTATCGTTCATTAGTTATAAACTTCGAACTTTGAACTTTTGAACTCGTTTATTCTGAGAAATATAAATCCCATTCATACCCTGTATAAAGGAGTCCCTTTACCCTTCTGTCAGAATATACTGGAATACTTTTACTTCCGGAAAGGTTTCCTGAGAAAATCTAACCCCTCGCTAATAATATCTTATAGGCGAATTGTACCTTCTTTGGAAGATATAAATATCCTAGGATAATCTTATCGGGGACGGGGAGCAGGGTTTGTGCTAACAAAAATCTTAGAATTGTATAAGTATCCAAACCAAACTTAAATATGCATTCGTACCTTGTAGAGGAATATTTTAAGAAAAATCTTTTTCTCAAAATATTTCTCTCTTATGTTTAATACTTTACTGATTTATTAAAAAACGTAGGTTTTTGAACATTTTGGATGATTTTAAAAGGGAAGTAAACGAATTGCATTTTCACTTAAATTAAAATGGCTAAGCTGCACTCATTTAAGCAAAAAATGGTGATATTTAAAAAAAAAAAGTTTTAAGAATACCATTTTCCTCCTACTTAGAGGCTTATGGCTGTCAATGGTTTTAATTTTTTTTAATTATCATATTATTATAACTACCTATTATTTTTTTAAATAATTTATTGAAGTTATTAAAAGAGACAAAATTTAAAACTTGTGCTAATTAATTAACTTATATTTGGCCATCAATTTTTCAATATCGTTTCTTTTTTTCTAGCATCACGTAGTAAAAGATTTAGTGCCAGTGTTTCCCAAGTTTCTTAATTCCACGCTTCCCCTTATATAGATTTTCAATAATCGTAACTTAAAAAAACCGTATAACTATCGCTAGAATATAGTCTATCTTAACACTACCGTTATGGGTACAACGCCATCAACACCCTAATTTACATTTTTTTTTTTTTCTTTGAAAAACGTATAATATTAGCATACAATTATTGAAACACGGCCTCGATCAATATCTAAATCGAAAGATGAAAGAGCGTGTACTATACATAGGTACTACTATATTTTCATGAACCAAGTACAGTTCGACCTTTGCCTTTTTCCAAATGTCCTAATTGAAATTCGACTAAGACAAGTACAGCTTCTTAATTTTGCCCTTTATAAGTAATATTTTGAGTTTTCATGATTTTCAAATTTTCGGATTTCAATGCAAAATGCATATCTTTTTGGATGATCTTAGGAAATGCTTTCCAACTACAAAATTTGTTTCATGAGACAGAGACCTCAAACTAAAAACTTTTATTTTGCATTATTTTGCATATTTCGATATTTTTTCAGTCTTTTTATTCGTTTTAATGCATATTTTTATACTGCATATATATTTGAACAGTAACCTTTCAATTTTAATTTATAATATCTGTACATTATACAAGTCAATAATTTTAATTAACTATTTTGTATTATAATTATAAATATTTTATAAGTTCTTTTTTAATATTTTTTGGTTTTTTCCTTAATAATATTATAAATCTCTCTGTAATCGCTAAAAATTTTGAATATTATCTTTAATTATGGTCACCTGGACTCGACAGACGGCAAATAATAAAATAAATTAAACTATTAAAATGTATAGGACCTTTTTTCAGGTACTAACAAAATGCATTTTTTAAGGGCATTTTTGACTGTTTTTTAGAGCATTTTTCGAGGATTTTTAGTGCATTTAAATCCGGACCCTACAGTAATGCCGTAACCATTTAACACAAAATATTCGATTCGCTTAGCGGTTATTCGCAGGACCCTTCTAATTCTGAAAAGAATAAAATATATTTATTCAACCGTTTTCCGCGAAGCGTAGAAAATAGGACGATTTTTATCTTTGACAGCTCGCATCAGGTTCCCCCCCCCTTGACCCAGACCGCCGACCTACGCGTGACATTTATACACGGTGGTCGAGATAACGACGTTTCGATCGGTTTGTCGCCTTGGCAGGCATTCGGCAAGTCTCAAAATATTACCGTTTTTGTTTCAAAACGTCTTGTACTCGGGCGGCGGCGGCGGCTTAGTGTTTAGCGATAGGAATGTTCCAAAAACGGTTTTTTTATGCAAATGTTACCACGCCGTGCACCACGATAATTAGAGCTTTACGTGTTACGGCCGCGTCCTCCATAACATTTATTTATCGAGTATCCCCCCGCCCGAGGAGTGTATACCTATCGGAATAATAATTAAAATTTATTGCACGGAAGCACCGTAGTAAAACACGACCTTATTCCCAAACGACTTTTATGCAGATTGTCTGCTTTGTTTTCGGTTTAATGCGATTTACGTAAAATTATCGTTTCCACCCCCTCCCCCCAATTTTTAATCCAACAAACTTTTGTCGATAATTCAACAATCCCCCGAGCAACACGACTTCTGGTATCTCGTAGTAAATTAATGATAGCAAAAAAAAAAAAAACCCCGAACATACTTTGCTCCTTTCATTTTTCAAATGTCTTCATTCCCGAGGGGGTGAGGGGGGCAATATCAACGATAAAATAGAATTTCACAACGATTACACAAATAACCACAAACAACGTGCTTGTGGAATATAAAACACAAAAGATCAGACGAAGAGCTTTATGATGTCATTAAAAAATAAATTATTCAAAGTTTAATATTTTCCTCTGGATCAAACGAATTTCATAATATGACATATGCGCGTTTATAGTCGACCAAATTTAAAACCCAACTGCTATTTATCTAACGTAAGTATATAGTACAGAATAAATCCACCAAAGACATATGAAAGAAAATATAATTTAGTTGCCAATGGTTTTTAACAGAAAATAGATTAAAATATTATATTAGGTAACTTTATATTATTTTCACTTTCCACACATTCGGAATTAATTATTTCGGCTTCATCGATTCAATAACCGAGTTAGCTCTTATAATTTTAATTTAACTATTCCGATTTATAGTTAATTTTATGTTTCGTCTCGTACTTTAGGTATATGAACCAGGTATATGGTAGGAACACATAAATCAATTTATTTAGGTAAAATGTGGAAGTAATTTATAGCAATTGGTATCGTTGTAAATTACTTTTGATTCCCCAACAAGATTGTTTGCTAACCGTGTAATCTTTAAGATTCAAATACTAATTTAGTGGCGGAGAACTCTTTGTTTGAACAATTATAATCATATAATTATATCAACAATAATTACCTAGTATTATAATCATAGAATTACATCGACAATAATTACCTAGTAACTGACTGTTTGAGTAGACTTTTTTCGTTAGCTTTCTTACCTATGTCTCTCGTTTTTAAAGAATCCTGAAATTTTCTGAAAATAAGCCCTACCCAAAGGTTTCGCTCTCTTGTGATACTATATCTAAATCTCACATTTATGTGATAAATATAGGACTAGGACGATGAAGCGGCGGCCAGATAGCCAACTATCACTAAGCCAACGACCGATAAGTTGTGAGGAAATATTAAGTTTATATAATATATTTTTCACTAATATTATAAAATCGTATTATTCCGAGTGTAGGTCTGCTGATTCTAAACTACAATACTGTGGGAACGATAGTCTATCCAACTTTCAACGTACCACGTACCCAATATTACACGTATATCTATCTCTATCAAAGAAATTATTATTTGAAATAAAAAATATCAAACAAATGCATAATATTGTTTCTATTATAATTACATTTATAGCCTTATTTTTATAAGCCAATTGTATTAAATTAATGATGTGTATACCGTCATAAGGATTATTTGTAAAATACTACATTTAAATTGCATGTCAGTCTCTGCAGTCGGTTCACTGGTTGTTGGCCCAACGTCGTGATATCGACAATAATTACATACACTTATGTTAGTCTATTCGAACAAAGCAGTTACAATTTTTATATTTGAAATCGATTACGTATCAAAAAATTGGCGCGCAAAGATTACATTCGTAGTGATTTTCGATAGAAAATAATATACCTACGTTATCTGCGAAGTGAAATCAATTATTATTTTTTCTATCGTCTAGTCGAGACGACAACAAGGATTGTCACGATATATTATTGAAAAAATAAAACCCAGATAACCGTTTAAGCTTCGAGTTGTTTCGACATTTCTATCTGCCTCGAACGATCGACTGGTTTTTTTTTTTCTCGTAGACCGTAACTATACTCTTACTCTGACGTTAGTTTCGAGACTAAGAGCTAATTAGCGGTTACCGATAGAATCTCACGTCGCAAGAGAACCATAAAGCTTTTACTGTCGTCCCCGCACGTGAACCAGTAACGTATGTCGTTCCTTCAACGCTGCAATATCGTCAGCCTATTTAGCAAACTCCAGAACACCAAATTGTGCAGTAGATGAAAAAAAAACGTTTAATTAATTCCTGTTGACTAATTTTTACCAAACAAATATTTGTTAGTATTACTTTATTGGTAGTTGACATTTTAGAAGTTATTGAATGTAAAATGTATGTAATAAATAAAAATTTATATGATTTATAACATAGAGATACGCCGCCGGTTTCTATAGATATTATTTTATTCGTATATCGGAGTTACGACTAATGCGTATCATTATAATATATAAACACTGATTTCATGGAAGAAAACATACTTAAATATTATTATTATGAAACCAATCGACGCGCAATTTTTTTTTTCTATTGATTGATATTAAAAAATGAAATTTGAATTTTTTTAAATTACGTTTGCTAAATACGCTGACGATATTATTCTTTTCTATGTTGTCTATTTTTATTTTATTTTTGCGAAATACTTAATATAGACGCGAGCCTAGTCTAAGCAATATTTATTCTCCATTACCGTGTGTGTCGTGTGAGTACAATCGTATATTAATGTTATTACAAAAACAATAATTTAATTCGATCATCACACACAATGTGATGTGAAACCACAATAATTTCCAATGGTAAAATATTATTTTTCTCTTGTAACACTTGCTATTCAATTGTGTTCTGTCATTTGTTATATTTTGTGTTTACGACACGACTTCGCGAACAGGAAGAAAAAATGTAAAAAAAATAATACAAAACAGTCTTCTTAATATTTCTTTTCACGAAACTCAAAGTTTGCATTCCAGCGTTATTTATGATAGCTTAGAAGAGCATATAAATCACGTATTTAAAAAAAAAAAAAAAAAAAAAAACAAAAATAAAAATAATAATCTCCTTGTGTGAACCGTCACGTTTTTATTTTGTTTATTTTATCATTATTATTATTATTATTATTTTTTTTTATTTTTTATTTTTTGTTCATCCCGCTGTAGCTTAAAACGTCCGAGTGTAGAAAAGTTTCGGTTCGAGATCAATTCTAACGAAATAAATTCGTTTTGCACTTACGGCTGTAACTCGACCGCCGCCGTGACTTATATCTTATTTTTTTAATCTTATTCACGCGAAAGTTTTCCTTTCACACTGTTGTATATACATAGGTATATTATAAATATAAAATAATAAAAAAAAGCCCTTTTGAAGTTCCCTTTTTATTCCGAATAAAGTTTTCGCGTTTTCTCGATGTATGTACTACATCACTACCTATACATTAACCTGTCAATTATTTCTCGACGCTGACCCCCTTTACGCATAAATGATATAATCTCGACATTATTTCACATGTACGTAGCACGTTCTCTGACACGATTTATTATTATTTGATGTTATTTTTTTCACAAGTAAAATTCCAAATCGCCATTTCGTTTGTAAATTTCAAATGACATACGACTTCAACACATACACGCTTCGACGAAAAGTATCACGTCAATAACTGAGATCGTAAACGGTTATGGTAAAGTCGTCGAGGAAAAACAATTGACGAGTTAACGTATGTATGCTAAGTCAATGTTGAAATTAATAAACACTAAAAAAATGGATTTACTGAAAAATTAATGCTTTAAAAAAAGCCGGACATACTTCGCACGACGAGTGGTATTCTCTTGACGGGCGTATTAAATTTTAAAGAAACGATAAATCATTTCTTCAGTAAAACGATTCTGAACGAAGGAAGTCAATAATATACGAAAAGAAAAAAAAAGTGTTCGAAAAATGTCCAAATTTTTTTTCCACATTTTCAAAATTTTCTTGCGCCAAAATCTTTTCTATAGAATTTTCTATCTATGTTTAAATTTTCATAAAATTCGGATCAAAAAATGATGGTTTCCGAGTCGTTTTTGTCAAATTTTGGGTAGTTTTTTCCAAAAAAAAAAATTGAAGAATTGAGAAATTCAAAAAATGACATCTCTAAAGTACAATCTAGAGGCAAATCCGGTTTCAAAAAGTTATTGATCGAAACTTTTGGACAAGTATTTCTATACGAAAAGTTGTACACAGAAAAAATAATAAATAAACATCATTGTAAAAACACTAGCTTCTTCACTTCATTCAAGAATCTAATATTTTACATTTCGAGAAATGCGTTATTTATGTAACTCGTAAATAAATCATTATCTTGATATTTTGTAGGGTAAATATAAACATTTTTTTTTTTTTTTGGTAATTATCGTCATCGTCATCGATCGTTTTTGAATGAATCAATTTCACTTAAATGATTACATAACATTAAGAATCATAATTTAATTTTCATTTTAATTAATCGTAAATTATGATTTTTATTTTAAGTAAATTTTTACTTTCAAATTTTTAAAACTTAAAATACTATATGAATAAAAAAAAAAAAAAAATGCCGGACATACTTCGCACGACGGGTGGAATTATCTTGACGGGTGTATTGAATTCTGAAGAAACAATAAATCATTTCTTCAATAAAACGATTCCGAACGAGGGAAGTTAATAATATAAAAAATAAATGAAAAAAAAAATTCCCAAAATTTTTTGATAGAAGAAATGAGAAATTCAAAAAATTACCTCTCTAAGGTACAATCTAGATGCAAATCCGGTTTCAAAAAGTTACTGATCGAAACTTTTGGACAAGTATTTCCATACGAAAAGTTGTGCACAGAAAAAAAAAAAGTAAACATCATTGTAAAAACACTAGCTTCTTCACTTCGTTCAGTATCTAAAACGATAATATTATAGTCTCTGCTCGATTAAAAAAAAAAACAATCCCCCAGACACGGCACAGGTAATAATATTGAAAAAAAAAAACGTGCGCTTCATAATATTATATTTTCTCTGCACGACACGAGATAATAAAATTACACGAAATAATACACTTACATGAATAATGTACACAAGCCCCTATAAAAAAAAAAAAAAAAAAAAAAAAAAACCGAAATTGTGAGAAAAAACTCGAAGGGTCCGTCGATATTGTGCAATAATTGCACATTTTTTGTTTTATAATTTTATTTTATATTTTTTTTTTTTTTTTTTTTTTTAAGTAGGATCTACGACTGTAGTGGTTTTTGTCGGCACGTGGCGCAAACGTATAATAATAAACGTCGTGTGCGCACGCGCGCGCGCTGTAGCCCACTCGTATACACTCCTCGATTAAAATCTATACGACTCCCACACCCACGCAACACCCCGGCAAATGTCGTCGTCGTCGATTGATCGCCGCCACTCACACGCACACTCATAGTTATGGACAGGAGGTGGTCCTAAGTACATCATACAACGGGAAAATGAGAAAAAATTACAAAAACGCCGGAATGTCAACACCAAAAGAAAAATTGACTCGTTATCGTTGTAGTTTTTAACTAGAGACACGTCGACATGGGCGCAAATAGGATGAAAAATTTTTTGGGGGGTTAATATTTTTTTTTTTTAATCATTTTCATAAATATAGACGTGTAAAATACTTTCTGAAGTATATATAATAATAATATGCATGATGTACTTATTTCTATTGTAGTAAAGTTTTTCCAATCTAATTGCTCAAATTTCAATATTTACCATAAAAACATTCTTCCAATATATTATAATATATTTTTACAAATTTAATATTTCCCAAAAAAAAAAAAATTTGTCATAATTTGAAATTTTAATTATTTTATTTAACAATAAATAATTTCTTATATTTGATAAGATATATTGATAGATTTGGTATTGTTAAAAATAACTTTTGGGAAAAATGGTATTGAGAAAGAGAACTTTTGGGAAATAAAAAAATGTGAAAAACAAATTTGGAATAGTGTCTCCGTACCACTTATTTTACCTACGCTTATTTATCGTAATAAACTATATAATGAAAATGTATTTAAGGAGCATGGTAAATAGATCAAGAAACGATAAATCATTTCTTCGATAAAACGATTCTGAACGAAAGAAATTAATAATATAAAAAAATCAATAATAGTCGTCATGTGAACACACTCACCAAGAGTATCTGACCAGGAAGAGCGAAAAACACCAATGGCGCGTAGTATGTCCGGCTTTCTTGTCTATACTTTACTTTACTTTTTTTTTTAATATTTCAGTTATTTTATATAATATTATTTTCGGTTCATTCAAACTATTTTCTGATAGATTGTTGTAAAATTCGAGAAATTATGTTAAAAATTAAAAATCAAAAACATTGCTAAGCTAACGCTTCTCAAAGTGTCGATTCGAAAACGCTAGCAAAGCAAGTACGTCATGGAAAGCGGTTTTAAAAAAATATTTGAGTGAAAATAGAGACTCGAGCGAAATGTGTTCCGCCCATGAATATTATACACCAGTGGTTCTCAACGAGGGTGATATCGCCCCTCCCCCCCCAATGAGCGGTGAAGAACTTTAGAGGGGGCGATGAATTTGTTTTGGGCTATAGAGGGGTGGTGGTGTGCAATCCTTGGGCGATAAGGGGTGGTGTTGAGCATAATATATATATATATATATATATATAGTTATATTATTTACATTAAGGCCAAAATATTAAAGAAAAATAAAAACTGAAATACAAATACTCCGCTAAACGACGCTCCATCTGTAATTGTATTTATTTATTTTTTTAATGTTTTCAATAAACATTGAAACAGCAGAATGACTGAAATTGAAAATAATTCATCTAATGAGTTATAAAAAGCCAGAGACCAGCTTTATGAATACCGATTTATTTTCTATTTAAGTTTTCCGTCTATACAATTTTCAATTAATACACCGTTTTGGATTCTGAACGAAATGAAGAAGCTAGTGTTTTTACAATGATTCGTATGGAAATACTTGTCCAAAAGTTTCGGTCAGTAACTTTGTGAAACCGAATTTGCCTCTAAATTGTACGTACTTTAGTGAATTTTTCAATTCTTCAATTTTTTTTTTTTTTTTTTTTTTTATTGAAAAAAAATACCCAAAATTTTAAAAAAACGAATCGGA